>OMLJ01114006.1:0-17387 GCA_900302595.1 Gadiculus argenteus
CTTGTCCAGCATGGATTTGAGATGGCCGTGTAAGGGCTGGCACACAGCCTGGTATGCCTGAGGGGTGAGGTGGAGGTAATCGTACATGTCCTGGTGGGAGATGCTACCGTTGCAGTGGACGAAGCCCGGGTCCACGCTGAAGAATGAGGCATGGGGAAGGGATGACACAGCCTCCGCGACAAGATGGTTGACCTGGGCGTTGCGTTCACGGAGAGGGTTGGGCAGCTTTCCTCTGGGGAGGATCCCCTAGATAGACAGATAAATGCAATCGCCTTATAATACACTATACTATGTATAAATATACACACACACACACACACACTTTCTTTAACACTTGAACCTACGAGCACGAGTGTGCGGGCGTTGGGCAGCTTGTTCTTGATGACTTGCACAATGGCCAGGAGGCCTCCGCATATCTGTTCTGCAGAGTGGCCATGATTATTGGTACCTACCCATAGTACCACAACCTGGAAACAGAGAGGAATTAGGTACAATCAAAAATATTATTTATATTTCCATACAATTATCATAAATTAAATCATGAAATGCCCATTGTGGTGAAGTGACATTAAGCATATTATTATTTGTTTGTTTACCTTGGGGCTGATGTTGTCTAATTCCCCATTGCTCAGTCTCCACAAAACGTGTTGTGTGGCATCACCTCCAATCCCAAAGTTCAGAGCATGGAGAGGAGAGAAGAGTTCTCGCCATACCTACAGGTATAGAAGATCAAAAATGTCCAATTAGTGTGGTCATGCACGGTTTAAATACTTGCTTAAAGAGAAAGAGCCTGAAAGAAATGCTAAATATGTTGACATCACCTGTCATGAAACATAAAGCATCTTGAGTACTCTTACCCCAAACTGGTGCATGAGCTGAACAAGAGAGTCCCCCACAAAGAGCACATCAGGCTCTTTGTCTTTACTGTCTGATACAAAACGGTTGTGCTGTAGAAAAACAGATTAAATAAACAACTTATGGCAATGATATCCATAAACAAAAAATAAATAAATCTATGAATGATGTGATGTGAATGTGAAATGTGAACATGATACATGATAAATATTGATCTTGATAGATTGTTGTTTCTGAAGATGACACCAAAGTCTTAGACTTGACATCATAACAGTAGGAGCCAATACATGTATTGATTATGTTGATCATATAAATGCCGAGGTAATAATTGACACACACCAAAGACATCCATCGTCCATCTCCCTGAATGTCCTCACACGGAGTGGGTGTGGCGGCCGGATTTGAGTCTCCTGCACTCATCACCTTGATATCTGTATTGGCAAAAACAGGCAGGTTTCGTTGGCGGATCTCCTTTCGTTCGAATGGAATCACGCAACTTTCATTTTAAGCTTTTAATTGTGATCAAATAAGGACGGACAGAAATGGCTGCTGAATCACTAGATCACAACAGCGAGAGAGCTGTCACGCATAACTCCAAAATATCACGTAATCTGCTCATAAACAATATTTGTCTTCGTTTAACATTACCAAAGCATAATACTGCATATGAATTGATTGACGAATACTGTTAAATATGCCCAAACAAAAAAAATACCTTGTGCAGCCTTTTAATTCAGTTCCTGGAAGTAAAATTTCGCTACAGCCGGAATCTACCATCAATTACTGTGGATGAATCAAATAGATGTTTTTATTCTTATAATTAAATACATTCATATTTTATTAAACACAAAACTAGGTAAAACTACCTAAATTACAAAAAACCCGCTAAATGAATAATAAATACAGAAAACATTTAGTCAATTCAAAAACGAATATCCCTCATCGACAAGCAAAGTGGACTCACCCAAACAGTCGTGTTCGTGAGGGTGCATACTGCGCAAAAAGACACATAGACTGCGTGTTGCCCAGCAACTCAAATATTAAGTGCCTGAAGCAACTGTTTTGTATTTCAGTAAACCGCTTTGTAATGTTATCGGTTGAATAACACGAATACTTTTCTACTGATTAACATTTTGTGTCACATATATCTTCTACGAAAAACACTAGCGATTAAACAGCGTGTGTTCTTTCATCACCTGTGCTGAATTAAGGTAAGAATTCACTTATTTTTTAAGTTGTAGCGTGGAGCTTGGACGTAGTTAAGGTTAATCATTCAAACGATAATACAAAGCTGGATGTTTTGAGTGAGTGAACAGTAGCCATATAACATTAGCCAAAGCTAGAAATGCACAAATACCATATTGCAATTACAGCTAGATTATAGCTATTGTATTTAGTCAGATGACGTTGCTAATGAGCTAATATTAATTATGTTTGATCCAGAATGAGTCCTCCATCTACAAGAGGCAGACGAGGTGTCACGTCTGCTTCCAGAAAGAAAACGGCTGACAAAAACTGCATCTCGGTTAACCCCTGTAACTGCTCACGTTCAGTCCCTGGTGATGGGGATGGGGATGAGAGTCATAAGAACAAGATGAAACGACTAAGGTCTCGCAAAGAAAGAAACCAAGTCAGGGGCAGCGGGGCAGAAGCGTCAAATAGGAAACCACTCCATCATCACCAGCACCACCGAAATCACATGTCTAGCAAAGATAAGCAACAATCCTATAGCTGCAGCAAGACTATCGCTTATTGCCCTCAGAGGAAAGAGGCAAGATTTGCACGCCTCCTTCCTTCTGCACAAGAGCCCAGTGTTATCACGACCAACCGACTCATAGGCCATCAGGGCCTGTTCAACCATGAGGTGAAGTCTATTGACATCGAGCGCTTGTTGAGTGAGCAAAGGAAGCAGGGAAGGCAAAAGCTGCCAGGGCAAAGGCTACAGGAAAATAACCAGGATGCTATTTGTCCAATGCCAAATTCCCACGCGTTGTCTCCTTGCTCTTGTAGTGAAGCTAATTTGGCCAACTCCAGTGAAGGTGTGTTAATTGCAAGGGATTCAGATGTGGCTCTTCATCAGGAGAAAACCAGTGTGGACTGTCAGTCCAATACGTATGGGTCAGATATCACACCAGGACAGAGGCCACAAATACCTGGTAGTTCAGCTGAAAAAGAAAACCAACAACCCACAAGCAGCCCATGTTATTCATTGAAACATAAAAGGAAGAAGACCAAAGCTGTCATGTCCATTATGGAGAGGGAGACTTCACCTACACGGGTCAAAGTAAATGTGAGGCCTGACCTTGAGAAGGTAAACACACAGGTGAATTCCCCCACTCCAAAGAACCAAAAGTTAGCATGGAAACACAGTCCCGACACCCCACACCTGCTCTGGCACAATGCCATCAGTGCTGTAGCTGGACGTTTGTGTCATTCACTAAAGCTACAACTGCCAAGAAGAAGAGACGTGCTAGCAGAAAGCAGAGAAGTGCTGTTGCTCGCCATTCAGGAGAGGCATGGCCCCCTGTTCCAAGAGCATCTGCTTGGGGTGCAGCGACGGCTCAGTTTTGGTAACCATGCTGTCCAGGGGCCTGAGGTGATACCACCCACCATAAAATCAGGTAGGATTTGTCATACACCTAAAGCCAAACATGCAAATATTGTGTTGACTCAATCCAATAAGAAAATTATATGTATGCTGTAATGTTATATGTATGTTGAATGAGTTCCTATGGTGTTGATTGTCCTAATTACCCAATCACTTCATGAGATGTGGCAATACAGTGCAAGTATCTTAATTGTATATTCTTTTTACTAAATAACCATACGTTTGGCCATTCTGCATATTCATCTATTAACTTTTACCTCTACAACAGATAACCTTGTTCTTTCAGGAAAGACATTTGATCAGTCATGTTTTGAGATCGATAAAAAGGCCTTTGGCAAAAGCAGCAGGAAGCAGAAATATACCAAGTGGAAATCTCCACCACAGACAAGCCAGGTAAGGCTTGGTTCCTTACGTAATCCAATCACCGCAGTGTCTGTCTACTGTTGTGTTTCCAGTTAAATAATACCGCAGGTGTACTTTTTTGTATAGGCTATATTTTTTCTGGCATCCCTATTGAAATTAGTGCAATGTTTTGTAAAACTGCAGATCAGATGCTTGCATTATCTTCAGTGTCATGGTTTTTCATGGCTGTCCCACGTAAAAAAAAAGGAAAAGATAATTCTTACCTGTAGCTCCGGTACTCAGAACCTATAATATGCTGTAAGATTTGACCTCTTGTGTAAGTGACTTTACTGAAGATAGGATTGTGAGGATTGGCCTAGGGGTTTGTTTGAGGTGAGCTGGTTGCAGCAACACGAGGGCCCTGGGACTTGTTTTTTTAAAGCATTTGTCATCATGAGAAATAATAATAATAATTTAATTTTTTGTTTTATCAAGCAATAAGCAAAAATATCTAGAATTGCTCACCCTTTAACCAATTTTTTCAGATTTTCCCACATGGATTCCCTTGCCTAATATAATATTTTCATATTTATTTTCTCTTGTGTTGCTTGTGAAGGATGTGGAATGGATGAACCGTCCTAGCATGGATAGAGTGGAAGTCAGGGATGATTTGGATGAGTTGCTGAAACCTGGTATCTGCTCTTGGTCCGGCTTGGGTTTGGGACCTTCTGTATCATCACCAACCTGCGACTACTTATCTTTTTCTCCCGCGCCACAATGGGCGAGGGTGGACCCACCCGTGCCTCAGGACTGGCATAAGAGATTGAATAGCGCAAGAATGAGAGACTCCTCTGTTATAGGCCCTGATGAGGGCTACTCGATGTACCAGGCTACAGCGGCTCGCCCCAAAAGCAGTGCACCTCCAGAGGCCAACAGAGATCTCAGCAGGCCCCACTTCCTTGGTTACCTGCCAGGGCAGCCTTGTGGACATCCTGCCGACCCCTGGCTCCACCCTGGTGGGCACGCCGCCGCAGAAATTGGCCTGTGCTCTCTTGCTACTTCCTCGTCTGCACCTGCACTGTATTCCCGGAAGGAGGATTATGGGCACCCTTTCTACCATTTAAATCGTCGTCCGACCAACCCTTTTCCCAAGCCCTACCATGCTGACATGATGCATTACCCCCCGTCTGAGCTGCTGGACAGAGTACCGTCCCCTCCCCCGGCTTCTTTCAACAGCCCTGAGCGATGGTGCTTCCCCCCAATGAGGTTGTATTGATAATAAATTAGAAGACGTGTTTTGGCAAACTACAAGGAGTATGTGTGTTCTATTTGAGAAATCATCATTGGAATGTGATCACTGCAACATGTGTACCGTTAACTCAATAACTTGGTGTACATGAAAAGTATTAAATGTGGCGGTTGAATGTTTATCTAAAAACTACTGTTGAACCTCTTCTGTACCATTCCCAAAGGAAAAAGAAAAACAGGATTATGTATAATTTTCATTATAATTCATTATAAGACACATCTGGATACAATGTGGATATCTAATTTTAGAATAATAAATGTTAACGCCTTAAAGAACACACAGGTTGATTAACAGTTTAACAACATTCCTTTAGTAAGGTGCAATCAAGTAATACCAGTCAGTGGAGTATATTTCTGTTCACTTCTTGCCAAACCTGCTGTTATTTCTGTTATTACCTTGTTACACTTATCTCTTTCATTTCAAACGTTATTTAAGCAAAAGAAAAACAATAACACATCTCAAATTGTGTACAAACCCTATTGGAAATAAATGCAAATAAAAATGTAACAATGGCATCGGAAATATAATTGATCAATTGCAGATAATCAAAAATTATGGCAAGTAGTAGATTTCATCAGTGGTATAATTGACAGAAGTGGCGGTTCGATCGGCTTCTTTCGTCTCAGAGCTTTGGTTTTGACCTGCTTCCTCCTCGTCCTCCATTCTACTTCCTGTCCTCAGCGCCCTCCTGAGCTGTTTCCAGAAGAGTAGTTGGGCCTGGGCCGGGTCGGTGCACTCTGAAGCGGGCCATTGCAAAAATGTTTTGGTCGACATGACCTTCGTCATGCGGTGGTAGGAGGACAGCTCGCTCTCGGAAATATGCTCCAGGAACACCAGCAGCAGAACATCTCGGTGCTCGTCGAAGAGCCGGTAGCTGGCCAGCTGGATCTCCAGTGAACACCACTCGCTCTGCAGGAAGTTCCGGCTCACGACGCAAACAGTCTTGCGGCTGCCGTACACAGCGGACACGATGTTGTCCACGATGTTGCGTCCCGGTTCAAAGTCCCTGTGATGAAGGCAGAGTTTGAACGAAGAGCCGTTTCCCTCAAGGTTTGGGAGCAGCTGCTCCAGGACCCAGTGTTCGTCATGAAAATTATAGGAGATGAATGCGTCGTATTCACAGTTTTCCTCATCTTCCCTCAGTTTGCGCCACCGTTCGCTGAACCAAGCACGGAACACATAATAGCCATACTTTATTTTCCAATATAGCTTCACATAAAGCATAGGGACTACACTTAACACAAACAACACAGCAGCAGTTGTAAGAAATAGGTACTTTTCAATCTCAATGTAACAAACTTTTGTATCAAAATGTACAAACCGCTCATTTTGTCTATCCTGGCATGGGTGACCCTGCAAGTATATAATTTGAACGTTGTCTTGATTCAGTGTCCAATTTTGCAGTCGCTTGTTTTGGCATGAACAGCTGAGTGGAATATATGTTATGTCAAGATATAGGAGACTAGGGAGGGCGTCTAAAACATCCACATCAATGCTCTGCATCACATTCTTATTGATTTGTAGGATTTTTAGCTGGGTAAGATTTCCAAAAACATCCTTTGACATATTTGGAATGCCCATGTTTATCATACTCAGTGTTGTCAAATTCCTCAAATTTTTAAAGAGCCCAGGCCTGAGTTTTACCACGCCATTGCCTGAATTATCTAGTGTGAGGAAATTTAGGACTGTCAAATCGTCAAACACATCAGAAGCGAGGTGATCTATGCGGTTGTTGGAAAGGTACAGAAATCTCAGGGAGCGAAGACCACGGAAAAGGCCATAAGGCAGCAAGTTCATTCCGTAGGGCTGCTGTCCATCTAAATTTAGAGACGTGAGGTTGCTGAGATTCACAAAAGGAGAATTGGTGGTTTCAGGTTGGAAAGTAATCTTGTTCTTCTTTAGATCCAACACAAGCAAGGTGTTTTGGAATCCAGTGAACAGGCCACTCTCTATTATTTTAAGGTTGTTTCCATTTAAGTAGAAATGTGTTAAACTTTTCAATCCATCGAGGCCCCCTTCTTCAAAATGAGTTAGTTTATTCCAACTTAGGTCCAACATGGTCAGCTGAACGAGTTGCAGGAATGTTCTCTTAAAAATCACTGCAATACGGTTGTTGCGTAGATTCAGGATTATCAGGCTAGAGAGATCCTGAAAAGTGCCCTCATACAAATCAGTTAAGATGTTGTTGTCCAGACGGAGAATCTGAAGTTGGGTAAGCCCTCTGAGAGCATCATGCTCTAAAACAGCAATGATGTTTATGTTAAGGTTTAGAGTTGTGACATTTGGTGTGTGAGCGAAGGCATACTTATCGACTTTATGCATGCGATTGTAACGAAAATTCATCTTTGTTATGGGAAGCTTATTTGTATTGTTGCAAGACAAGAGAAAGCCAATGTGGTTGTGCTCTACGGTTAATGTTTTTATGTGTTTCTGTCCTTTTAGAAAGTCGAGGCATTGTACCGTTCTCAGATTGTTGAAGGAGACATCCAATGTAGTTAAGATTTGAGGGCAATTGGATAGTGCATCATGAAGTGATTCTGAAATGCTATTATGTACTAGTGTTATTCTGCTGATGTTTACTACCCTTTCACTTAAGATCTTGCATAGGGTATTGATCAAACTTGTGTTGGTTAAGCCCAATCCAGAGAAGTCCACATACTCAGCATTAACATTGGTCTCGTTCAAAAACTCTAATATCTTTACTTTTGTTGATTGCAACCGTAAATAGCGTATCTGTGTTAAGTTTACTCCTTTGAAAGCATTAGTTGAGAGTTTGAAGTTGTGTGATAAATCTAGGAGCTTGATGTGCATAAGAAATGAACCCGTACAATCTAAGACTGACAACTTATTTCCACATACATACAATTTAGTGAGGCTCTCAGGCAATACAATGTTTAAATTACTGAGTGATGTCAATTTGTTATAGCAAAGATCTAGGTGTGTCAGATTACTTAGGGCTGAAATGGATTGCGCAATGACAGAGAAATTGTTCAGATGGTTGTCTCTTAAGATCAAGGTGTTCAGGCGAGGGGTGCTGAGGAAGAGACTCTCTGGGAGATCAGTCAATGAGTTATTTTCCAGTGACATAGTAGTGAGGTTGTCAAGGTCATGGAAAACGGAGCTGTTGAGTTTTGATATGAGGTTGAAAGACAAATTGAGGGTCTTAAGGTGATACAGGTTCCGGAAGGCCAGCTCGTCAATCAACTTTAAGTGGTTGTGGTCCATGTTAAGATTTTCCAGTTTTAAAAAACGTTGGAAGCTCCCTGTGGGAATGTGGGAGACTTGATTAAAAGAGATGGTGATGTTGAAGGCAGACGCTGGCAGGTCACCCACAATACTAGATATGTTCATGTTGTGGCGATTGTAGCAAACAAATGTTTGATTCTTTGAGTTTTTAGCTCCATTGCAATTTTGAAAGCTGTACTGATAAGATACGTTTACTAAAAGCCCCAATGTTAATATCAACAGTTGGCTTTTTGAAATAGCCATTTTGATCATTATTGATTTTATATTGATTTCAGGAGAAGCTTTCCTGGTTTTTCAATCTGGATAGCTGTTCTGTTCAACGGCAAACACTTCTCATTGTTGCATTGGATGAGATCAGTTTTGTTCCAGGAACCTAATGAAGAAAAAAAAACACCAAACATATTTATTTATATGTGTAGAATGATGATTCGGTATTCATATTTTAATGGTATGGTCCCCAAGTAGCTAAAAATGATATTAGGTGTTCTGCTGTTGGTGTCATGGTGAATAACACGCTACGGCTACACCATAACGCAAGAAAGCTTGTATTTGGTGAAAAGACTATAATGCGTCGGATTCTCTGACATCTCTGGTATTTCCACAACGAGACTCGTGGTGGTGTGGGGTTATCTCGGCCATGAAGGAGAAGGAATTGGGGGAAAGGAACTTTGGCAACTTTGACTCTCTGAAGTCCAGACTGAACCGCGACATGCAGGAGAAAGGAATTATTGCCCGGGATTGTCTTCCCACTGCCCGCAGACACGGAGGAGGCTGTCGGAGCGGAGTGGTGGAGGTGCGTGGTGGCGGTGGAGGTCCGCTGCCCGCAAGCAACGGGCAGTGGGGAGGCAATAGTTCCTTTCTCCTGCATGTCGCGGTTCAATCTGAAGGTACTTCAGATTGATGTGGAAGTGGAATAACCAGAGACGTCTGTGTGCCAAACGCTGTGTGCGCCTCACTATTTTTATACATCCAGTGTAAACACTAGTCATGGTACCGTGGCCACAAGCTGCTCGGGGCCACGCCCTCACCCTCCACCTGGACCCGCCCCCACCCTCCACCTGGACCCGCCTCTAAAAACGGCACGTGGGGCTGGCTCGTTGTGGCTGTAATTCTGCACCTAGGTTGAATTTCTTGAGGTGTTCAACGAACACCTAGGTTGTCTTCAAATACTGAATTAATTAATTAACTAACACCTCTATATAAGCATCCATAAAATAGCATGCCATGGGAGCTTTAATAGTGCTGTTAAACGTGTTATTAACAGCGTTAACTTTTTTTTTTTTTTTACCCTGAAAGACTGCTCCAAGTGAGAATGTTAGTGTGAAATTGAACACTACAGTATATGCACAGTATATGTTGTTTTAAATTAAAAAATATATGCAAAAAGCAAGCCACTTTTGAAATTAGAAAAAAATAATGGGACAAAAAGAAATCAAGGGACATTTATAATAGATAAAATTGTGCGATTAATTGCACAATTAATTAATCCAGAGTTAACAATTACATTCATGCGATTAATCACGATTAAATATTTTAATCGTTTGAGAGCACTAATTGTTAACATATTGATTTTAAGCAATTGGATGTCTTCAATAAACATGGGAGTGTTCCACAAAGTGCTTCCCCTGGCCTCATTAGACATGCACTTCCTTGTTTGAGGTTAACCTCACTCCCTCTTTGTTTCACTACACCTTTGGCAGATGGGATGGTCTGGGACAGCACCCTGCCACTCAAGTCAGTCCCCCCGGGTTTCTGACTGTGTATCGAGGCTTATCGGAGCTAGAAGCACAGGGGCTTTTTCCGTGTGCTATCATGCTCATCATGAGACAAGGCCTTGTTGCAAGGCATGAATATGTGGAATATAACAAACTATCAGGATTCTCTGATCAAGCATGTTACGTGCGAAGCTGGGCAATTTTTGTAATCAAGGTTCTGTTATGTACCAATCATTTATTTTATGAAGATTGTGAGAATGTGCTTAATGCGCCAGAAGCATGAAAACACATAGTGCTGACTGCGATTTTATGTGCCTTCAATGTCCTAAACATTCATCCGCATTTCAATTTTCAATACGTTCCAATAAAAAGGCACATAAAAGGATAATTTTGACAATACAAGGGCCTAATATCAAAAGTAATGTCTAATCAATAAAATACATGACCACAGACACAAGGTTAGCATGGTCCCCTTACCTTCACAAGTCCTTCACAATATGTTGTGCACCTTGCATTGCTTGACTCTCATTGGGGTGTAGAGCATGAGGCGAGGAGAGAGGAGTGAGGAGTCATGTGAAGCAGTTCCTGCATGCCTTATTAGACCAGCAGTAATGACACGATATGACACAGCTAATTTATTCACAGAATGCGATTTTCTGTTCTGTAAACAAAGCTTTTCATCTGAAGAAATGATCCAAAGGTCCAAAATAAATAAACATCATAAAAACATAATAAACAAATCTTTTTTTTGTTATATCAAATGACATTTATGATATTATAACATAATTAACGTTCTCTATGTATGTTTTATTTATTTACCCCAAAAGAACCCCATTGATTATTAACATGACATGAATGGATTAGTTTAATCTTTAGAGTCTTTAGAGAACAGAAGCTATCTGGACCAAGAGAACACGCCTATTCAACTCTTTCTGCTCTGTTACTAACAAGAATAGTACAGTGACTTTTAATCCTTTGTGTTGAATCATCCTCTTATCTTCTGCTCCCGTGCCATCTGGCACAGTCCACAGAGGGGCAGGCAGGCCATCACCACCCAGTCATCACACACAGAGCCCTGGGGAGAAACGGAGGGCAAAGACCATCTTAACGTCCGTCGCCCTCAGACACCATCTAGAGTTCAAATGGGCTCCCAAAAAAGGATATTCCGGAGGAAAAGGGCTTATTAAAGAGGTGTCAAAAAGCATCTCATCCCAGATGGGAAGTGAGGGTGTCACAGCCATATTAACAATTACAAATATATATAAAATGATATCACCATGGATCACCACACGCACAAACTAAAGCCATACCACCAAGGTGTTTTCACTATGCTCCTGTGATCCCCAGAGCTTGTTGTTGCGTGCTTGTGTGTGTGTGCGTGTGTGTGCGTGTGTGCGTGTGTGCGTGCGTGTGTGTGTGCGTGCGTGCGTGCGTGCGTGTTGGGACCGGGTGCTTACGCTGATGCGGTAGCGGCCACGCATGCTGGTCCTCAGAGCGATCATGGCCCCGGGGAGGAAGGGCACGCAGCAGCTGTCCCCATTGTCCTGTGCCACTTGACAGGCCAGGATACACGGTATGAAGGTGGCGCAAAGACCTGGTGGGGGAGAGAGGGGCCACACACACGCACACACACAAACGCACACACACACACGTACACGTACACACCTCAGGGTTGTGTGAGCCAGCATTTCACTGGGATATGTTTAAATTGCTTAAACTAACAGACACACACGGCACACACTCAAAGTAACACATATTTCGCTGTCTTCTTCCCAGCAGTCACAGATATTTGAGCTTCAACACACACACACACACTTTCTTTTTGCATTTTAGTTCCACGTGAACTGTAATCAGCGAGGATCTCCTTCCACAGGACATTGGGTTCCCACACACACACAGACACACATAGGTTGTTGTTTTTGTAAAACATACATATTCCGCAGTCTTCAAAGCAGTCGCAGGTATTGGAGCTCCAGTCGGAGGAGCCTGAAGTCACAGAGTAGCTGGTGACGGTGACCTGGGGCTGGGAGCTGACCACGTTGGACTGGAAGGCCATAGCTGGGGATAGCAGAGGACCCGACCACGGAGACCGTCAGACACACAAACTACCACCGTGTTGGTCAACGCTTAAACTGGAAAGCAAACCTGAATGCTTTCCTTAAACCTTTTCCTTAAAGCTTCAAGACTTACTGCCTCACCTGCTGGCTTGGAATGTATCCTGGAGCGGAAAACAAAATGATGCGTACCTCTTCGGACTTAAAGTGCGACATCACAGTTTTACGTGAACCCAGGGTTTTATATGGACAGAGGTAGCACCGGAAAACTCCCTGCCCATTTTAGGTCTGTATGACCATCAGCTTTGTTGAGAGGAAAACAGGGAATGTTTGCCTTTGGGGCGTAGAGAACTTCTAAAAGGGTAAACTATGACAAGGTCTGTTATCAGTGGAATTTCTTGAGTTTCTTTGTCGCACGTCGTGTATTCCTGCTGGTGTGCTGTGTGTGTGTGTGTGTGTGTGTGTGTGTGTGTGTGTGTGTGTGTGTGTGTGTGTGTGTGTGTTTGTGTGTGTGTGTTTGTGTGTGTGTGTGTGTGTGTGTGTGTGTACACTTAGAATGGATTGAATAATAATAATGAGAGATGCACAGGCACTTTCAGTCACTTTGACAGCTGTGTTGTGCGCAGCAGCTCCATGTGTGTGTATTTTGTATTTGTACCTGCATGTGTACTCAGGCCTGTCTTTGTCATCCAACCGTAATGAGGTTTGCAGGAACAGGGCTTGGTCAGTTTTACTAGAATAGGAAACATGGGTGTGGATTTCTGTTTTACCATCCTAAAAGGCTAAAGTGGTTGGCTGTTTGAGGAATTGAAATGGTTATAAAGCCACTCCTAACCACAAATGTTTAGAACCAGCAGTTTCACATCAGTGAAATTAGTCAGAAGGCGGTCTGCTTCAGACGGTCTGAGGCAAGCGCCAGTGGAGCCCACTGACGATATATAACCCGCTACCCACTGCCGAGCACGTTGCCGAGGCACCACCGCAGGCAACGGGCAGCGGGGCTCCGGCGGGAGACAATCACAGGCAATAATCGTGGGCAACAATTTCTCCTCGAGGTCGAGGTTCAGTCTGTACTTCAGATTGATGTGGAAGAACCAGAGACGTCTGAGAACCCGACGCAGTCGTTGGAGATTCCTTACATCTTCCGGAGGCGCACACAGCTTTTGGCCGTTATAATATACAGTATAAAGATATGATTTTATTTACATATAGATCTCCAGGACTCCCGCCGGAGCACTAGGAGTGTTCTAGAATATTTACAAAACATGGCCAAAAGCTGTGTGCGCCTCGCCATTGCGATACATCCACTGTAAACACTAGCCATGGTACCGTGGCGCAAGCTGCTCAGTGCCACACCCCCGTCCTCCACCTTGACCTGCCCCCCACCCTCCACCTTGACTCGACCCTACCCTCCAGCTTGACTCGCCTCTAAAAACGGCGCATTTGTGGAAAGCTCATTGTGGGACTGGCTCGTAATGGCTGTAATTCTGCACCTAGGCTGAATTTCTTGAACGTCATCAAATACTGTATTAAGGGCCCACTAACACCTATATATAAGGGACCGTTCGTTATTTATGGAAATGTTGATCGGGAGCAGGTTAACTGTCAGGCGGTGTTTCAGAGAAGTCCATGTGTCAGCAACAAGTGTGCCATCAGAAGGTTCCACCAAGCCTAGTCGTCACGATTTGTGGCGACCCGGTTCCCCAAATGTCCCGAACTTCCAACAGGTACCACCCACCAGGTCAGTTTAAAGCCTTTGCAGGCGTTTATTCAAAGGTAAACGGGAATTCAAGATAAGCGTAAACGTGGAATGGAAACAGGGGTGGGTCTGTCCGACCCATTTCTCACTTACTACTTACTTAATTAAAATTGTACCACCAGGTTTATAGGCTGACCAGAATAATAATGGCGTAGCCATTGCAATACATTTAATAATTTCCCCTCTACCCTGGACTGGGGAAAAAAAATCATCCCTTGTGTAAATGGAAAATTGTATTTTTACATTCTGTTTTTGTTGATTTTGTCTTTTCGCTGACACCCTTGGGGAGGTCAAGGGTCAAAGGGTCCAACTGAGAAGTCACCACTGTAAGACCCAATGTTATACTTGTCAATGATCAAATCAAATAATGTTTATTTAAGGACAGAGTTTCCTGTATTCTCTGCTCAGTGGCGGTCTTAACATAGAGGCATAGGCGGCCGCTTGGGCCCCCAACCAACCTAAAAAAAAAGAAATACACTTTTTTATGGCTACTGTTGGGGATACAGACAGGAACAACTCTCTCTCTCTCTCTCTCTCTCTCTCTCTCTCTCTCTCTCTCTCTCTCTCTCTCTCTCTCTCTCTCTCTTTCTCTCACAGTTTTGTTTGTACAATGTTTGAAATGTTCAATCTCTGCTGTAATGTCAATTCACTTACAATATCCTATATCTTGTACATGGGTTTGTTTGTAGAATGATAGAAATGGCATCAATCTCAAATGCAATGCCAATTGCAACCTCACTCACTAACATACAATTCAAGTCAATTATTCATCTTGGAAATATTTGCTAAGTATGTGACTGTTTGTGGGGGTTTGCCCTAACTACTTGTCTGGCTGGTTATATGGATATTGATTTGATCTTTAAAAAGAATAATATTTTGGCATTTTGGCAAAGACAGGTGTTATCTGAAACCTTATTCTCTGCTGGGTTCCATCGTGACTATTAGTTTGTGTAGTCTTACACTTTGTGTGTTCTCTGCTTTCCATGTTCATTTTGGAGTAAAGAAGTGTATGCATGGTTTAAATGGAAAGGGTTTTTTTCTCATCTCCAACCTTTACTTCTGCATAGATTGGCATTCAGTCTGTAATTTATTTGCCTTTTTTTTCACCTTGGGCTCCCAATTTGCTAAATCCGCCCTTCATGCCTGGTATACCCCAGGCACAAAGGTTAATGTTAGATAACGCTAGGAACAAGTAGAGTGGCTAGACAATGCAAGGAATAGGAGACGGAGCCCGGAGAGGTCCAAGTAAGTATTTCAACTCCCCTAATCAGGTCCTTCTCACACTTACCAACTTGAATAGCCATGAAAAACAAAGCAGTCATTAAAAGCCTTTATTTGCTCTGTAATTTCACAGTTAATTCACAACTAATTATTCTTCTACTGTAACATAATTTTTCCAATTAAGACCGCATCGATTATGGCATGAAGAATTTGTTATTTGTTCAGCACTTTGTAACTGTGTTTTGAAAGGTGCTATATAAAGCTTATTATTATTATAAGAACCTTTGTGTAATGGGTCAAGTCTAGTGAGCCTGCATACACTATCAACGTAAAATGTTTATTTAAGTGGACATGTGCTGTCTGTAAAATATTCCATATCACTGTCTGCAGCCAGTTTTTATCTCACTACTTCTTTCCATCAGTCACCATCGCTGCCTATCTTTAACAAGCTATACATATCGGTTTAAAATACAAGCAGTTTCAGTTCCTGAAAGTTTACTTCTGTTTTCTGATCCACCAATCAAAGGGTTGGAAAAGAAAGGGAACAGAGATCACTGAGAGTAAGTAAATCGTGTTGCTTGTTTGGTGTTTTAAGGTGTTCTGCTACCACATTGATTACGTCAGCATGAATACCTCAGAGGTAATCACAGACAATTATTGGGTGAGTACATTTTTTTCATATACCATCCGACATCCGTTTTTTTTTTTTTTTTTCACAGAAAAATGAATGTGCACATACATTATTACTTGGACATCTGCAGGTGTTCCTTTCTTATATTGAATGAACAAAATAAGGACAAACATAGTGAACTAGCTAGCCCAAACATCACCAGTCCTTGCTAATGGCAAATACTCAAGGTCACGTTTCCATTACAAGTAAAGATCATATTAAGGTTTTGTAAAAGCATTTTTGCACACAAAATGTGTGCTCTTATCAGTTGCACGTCTCAAACCCATCCAAGTCAAGTGAAAGGTTTCCTATCCGCCCCCTCTCTTAGGATTTGAAGTATGATTATGACTACAGCACGCAATATAAGGACGAAGCAGCAGCAGCTCCTTGCATCCCGGATGATGTTTATAGCTTCGGACGGAGCTATTACCCTGTGGTGTACAGCCTGGTGTTCGTCCTCGCCATAGTGGGCAACGTTCTGGTGCTGTGCGTGGTCGCCCGCTACCGGAGCTCTGTGAGCGGCGGAGCCTGCGCCCTCTCCATCACCGACATCTTCCTCCTCCACCTGGCTGTGGCAGACCTCCTGCTGGCGCTCTCGCTGCCGCTGTCCGCCGTCCAGTGGGCCGACAAGTGGGTCTTCGGGCTGGTGGTCTGCAAGATCTCAGCCGGCCTGTTCTCCCTGAACCGCTACAGTGGCATCCTGTTCCTGGCCTGCATCAGCTTCGACCGATATCTGGCCATCGTGCACGCCGTCCGTAGCGGCTGGAAGCGCACGGCCTGGCACGCCCACGTTGTGTGCGCGCTCATCTGGGGCATCTGCCTGGGCCTGAGCGGGGTGGACGTGACCTTCAAGCAGCTGTCGGAGGTGGGCGCCCTGGGCCAGGAGGGCCAGCTCATGTGTCAGACCTGGTACGTCGACAACACCAAACAGTGGCAGGTGGGGCTGCAGCTGATCAGCATGGTGCTGGGCTTCGGCCTGCCGCTGCTCGTCATGCTCTACTGCTATGTGCGCATCTTCCGCTCGCTGTGTAACGCCCCGCGCCGGCAGAAGCGCAAGTCCCTGCGGCTCATCGTGTCCCTGGTGTCAGTGTTCATGCTGTGCTGGGCCCCCTACAACTTCTTCCAGCTGGCAGACAGCCTGGAGAAGGTGGGCGCGATCAGTGGCGGCTGCCAGTTTGGCCGGGCGGTGGACCTGGGCATCATGGTGACGGAGAGTGTGGGGCTCTCTCACTGCGCCCTCAACCCCTTGCTGTATGGTTTTGTGGGGGTGAAGTTCAGACGGGAGCTGGCCAAGATGGTGAAGGGGCTGCTGGGCCACCGGGGCTGGACGGGAAGGCAGGAGTGGGGAATGAGGAAGAACAGGAGGACCACCGGGTCCTTCAGCTCTGCTGAGAGCGAGAACACCTCGTACTCTGTCATGGTGTGAACTCTCTCAGGCAGTGCACGTGCGTGTGTGTGTGCGTGTGTGCGTGTGTGTGTGTGTGTGCGTGCGCGCGCGTGTGTGTGTCTGTGTGTGAGTGCGCGTGTGTGTGTGCGCGCGCGCGCGTGTGTGTGTGTGTGTGCGTGCGCGCATCTGTGATTTAAAAACCCTTCTCTCAAACCACCTAA
>OMLJ01114007.1:0-12415 GCA_900302595.1 Gadiculus argenteus
CACAGCTCTGGTTCCGGAAGTAATTTTCCCATGCACGATTTTACATTTCGTAAAATCGTTATATAAAGAGTTTAAGCCTGGAACCAAGCCAATCGTTCGTCAAGGTAGTCGTGACCAGAAAACGTTTGATTTGGGGCAAAAAATAATTTGGAAAATGGAAGAAAGGGCAAAGGTACAAGACTGTGTACATTCTTTTTGTGAACGAGTGAGGAACCTTTTCGCAATGGTTTATATTGTTAATAGAAGTGTCATATATTCTATGTGTGTGTGTTAGTGTAATTGTGTGTCTGTGTATGTTAGTGTTTCATGTAGTGTATAGCGTTGTCATCGACATGGTACGGCCCTTTGCTGTCTGCGGTCACCACGTATATATTATATAATAACGTTACTTACTTACTTAAGTATACAATATAGTCTTTTTCAACCATTATAGCTAATTTCCTCTACAGCTCTAACCACAACTCTAACTTTCCATGAATATAAATCATGGTTGCTGTGGTAAGCGGTCGAGTTCAGTAGTAGCAGAGTGTCTAATAGAAATAATGTCTCCGTAGACAGTGTAGCAGTAGCAGTCATTCACTTTTGTGGGTGCAGTAAATGTTTCCTGGTAACAATGAGCTCCACCAATCAGAGATGTTGTGTCACACTTCAGGATTTAAGTGTAGCGATTGCAATGACATTGTGAATAAAACTTATGACATTAATGCTTTTAATCAAAATCGCGAAAATTAAGTGGAAATCTGCCCCTTATGACATCACAGGTGGGCTGTACCCAGTGGACTGTAGCAAACATGGAGGTATTATAACTGGAGAGAGTGAGCCCCCCATTCATTTCAATGGCGCATGCTAGGCTACCAAACTCAGCCTAATTGGAACAAAATCGTCTGAAATTCCCTGGGAATTCCATGGATTTATGTCCGGGGTCAAGACCTTATGACCTGACTTTCCGTCAGGTCATTTGCGATCACGGTCTTGGTAGCCAATAAGGTGCCCCGTTACAGATAGGTAGGACTCAGAAGACAACGAACTGCATTGGATGGGCTGGAAAACTCACCGGGAACTCGCATAGTTTTAGCATTGTCAGTTCATTGATCCACTATGGAGGCTCGCAGGTGGGATAACGGTAACAACGTGCCCACGAGACAGAGCTCGTGCCCTGCAGTAAACTCGTGCACAACAGTGCCCCGGGAGTAGGAACAGAACCCAGAAGTAGGACGGTGCTAATAGGCTGAAGCTAACCACCCAAAGCCTGCCCCCCTGGTAGCAAACGTTGCTCATCTATCCGTCACACATCTAGGTGGACACGCCCACCAGTGATGTCATAAGGGACCGATTTCCAAAAACGGCTTGTAACGGCACACTCACACCTGGTGGCAAGTCATGGGACCTTTAAGAATGTTGTGTCTCTACAGACTGTGGATACTTAGGTAAAAACGACAGAGATGAATATGAATTGAAATGTGGCTACTTTAATAGCAGGCATACAAACATCTGATCCTCTTACTGACTGGCTTCTTCTGGCAACCTCTGGTTACACACATCCACTGAGGAACTACCGCGCCCCCTACAGGCACAACAGGATATAACATCTGATCCGGTCAAAACACAACAAAGAGAAGTTTAAAAATGTCTGGCAACCTGCCATATATGGATAGTCTGAGGGCCTAGTTCACGACTTCGCTCTCTTACATCCTTGTCAAAGGTACTAGCAAACATAGAATCTAGAAGAACATAAGGTGAAAGCCCAGCTGTGATGTATTGCTGCTGAATGTCTGCAAATAATTCACCTAAATCTATACTTAAAAAAGGCAACCCCTGAAACAACTATGATCAGTGAAATATGCAGTGGTTTACATAGTAGTCCTATGACTTGATCCTTGTTCAAATCCTGACTAATATCAAAGCTTTAGAAAAAACGTAGGTAAGATGTAAATATGGGTACAAATTGACTTCTATGATTAAACCCATGATATTTCATGTATTATTTGTTACTGGAAGTTCGGGATTACCAGGCAAAGTAAAACGAACATTCTCCCCACTGCTGTGTTACTTTATGATAAATATTCCACCAGAAAATCTGGGATAAATATGTAAGGGATAATGCTAGACGAGGTGTCCATTATCAGAAATAATTGGACGACGCATAGTCCAATTATTTCTGATAATGGACACCTCGAAGGGCATTATCCCGCTTATACCATGGTCACTTACGAAATAAATAAATATTAAATAAATGATTAATATTATAATATTAATAGTTAAAATCGTCAGGTTTTTTTTTACAAGTCACAGCTGAGCGGACTAACTCCCGTCTACAGGTGCTGTCACTCGTGACCAGAGCGACTCGACTGCAGAAGTTGATCAGTTGTGCTGCATGTTTTGTCTGTCTTGCCGTTTGTCCGTTGTAATAAATATACAGTGAAATAACGTTGTTAGTCTCCGTTGCCATGGTTACCAACTAGCGTTTGAGCCAGCGCAGTGATTTACAACTGCCATCAGGTAATTCGATCGGAACCTCTTTATAGGTGTGGTATATATCTTTTTAACCAACACCCTTTTTAACCTAGACCATGGTATAACAGATAATAATCATGCAACAGAATGGTTGTGACAAGCAGTTCTCAGTAATTGGCTTTGACTTTTTTGCCATTAGAAGTGTTGCTGGAGATAAGGTCATGACAAAATGTAAAAGCTTGTATGTGCATCGTTCCAAATTCTTACTTCCAGCCTTGACGACGACCCCCAATACAGCGTCACACTGTATCACACAGGCTGTCACTCATCAGAACAACACAATCCCATCCGCATACCGGTGGAGTGTGTCTGGGGTCTCACCCTCTTCCTTCACGCTTCTTCTCAGCCATTAAATCTGCTTTTGTTCAACCAAATGAGTGGAGCCTCCTACCAGAGTGAATGGGTGAGGGACAAGTGGTTAATGTGTGTGTGTGTGTGTGTGTGTGTGTGCGGGCATGCACATGTGTCTATGGGTATAAGTAATTGTATGAGGTTCAGCACTCCTTTTATATTTTTGTATTTATGTAAAAAGTGAGAAATAGATAAGAGTGCAAGTTTTGATTATGTTGTAAATGCATTTGTGTATCACATAGGTGGTCATGTGGGTGTCTGTGTGTGTGTGTGTGTGTGGGTGTGTGTGTGTGTGTGTGTGTGTGTGTGTGTGTGTTACACCAAATAGTACCCACGTGTTTAGATTGTTTGTTATCTCATGGGTTTTGTCTATATGGTTTATTAGTTTACTGTTCACCTTTTCTATTGTTCTAATATATTCCTATTTAAAACTTCTCTCTAGGTGTTAAGCGTTAATCTCTGATATCTGGGACTCCCGGTCTGCTGGGACACATAAAGGCGAAGACTGCTCCAAGCTTTAACCCATCCCTCATGGTTCATTCTTAAAATGCTTTCCATTCTGTGCTTTAAAGTGGGAACAAATCTGTGTCATTAAGGACGAAATTCCTGCTCTGAAACATTGACAAACAACTCTTTATTAGCATGTAAAGAAATAGTGGCTATATCATGAGCCGTATGGGTCCGACTACTTTATCATAGCATTATATATTTGATTGTGTAACTTTGGTGGACTCCTTCAAGCTTGGACATGTCAGCAAGTTAAAGTGGACATTGGGATGGGACAAAACAATATAAAGTAAAATTAAAAGATTGAGTAAGTGCTAAAGTGTAGACACTGTTTATATATGAACTCTAAAACCGTTGACTGAATATTATAATCTGTCTTTATTTCTTATTGGTGAACCTTTAACTCCCTCCTCCCTACAGCTTCCAGGTGTATGCTGCCCAGAGAAGCTTGAGAAGTTGCTTGTATTCCTGTTCCTCTTTAATTGCCTTCTTGCCAAAGGCGAGTTGTTAAAGGGACATTCAACCGAAAGAAGGAAGTGTTAGAGGTAAATACATATATCACCCATCTCTGGGGAAAATTAGGGAATGATGCACGACCATTCAAAAATATGACTTGGTTTCTAGCTTAATGCAAATAGGTGGAGTGTCCCTTTAAGCACATAATGTGTTTAGACAAGGGCTTTTTATTGGAAAGACAGTAGGTGGGTTAGTAATGTTTATTTATAATGCACCTTTCACATACACAAGTCACAACAAAAGTGTCTGTTGTTTTCATTGACTTGTTGCAGTCCACCCCCTGCACCTCCGTCCATATTAGTGGCATTTTGGCACGCGCAACAGTGTTAAATGCAACTGCGAAATCTAAAATGTTTGGATAGGTGGAGCTCCCCCTGTAACATATATGACATTATCTTACACGTGAGATAACTTCGTTTTTCGAGATAATTGATTGGTCAGTAGGCAGTGCTTTTACACAACTGCTCTGGACCAGGTTAGGTTGGCACCATTATGATACAGCGACGCTAAAACAGTCACTTTCGTGTCAAAGCATACCCTGGCTTTGAGCGCAACATACCTCGCTAATCATGGTTCGTAGTATAGCCAACAGAGCCGCAGAAGGGTTTGTGGTCGTGACTTGTGACTTGCCTGGAACGCTATCAAGTCGTGAGTAGTGACTTTAAGTCGTAACTTACGAGTTGAAAAATGTCCCTTGAACGCAGCATAAGCTCCACCCCCGGGACTAAGCTCCACCCCCTCCACCTCCGGGACTAAGCTCCACCTCCAGGACTCAGCTCCGCCCCCTCCACCTCCGGTACTAAGCTCCACCTCTGGGACTAAGCTCCACCCCCTCCACCTCCGGGACTCAGCTCCACCCCCTCCAGCTCCGGGACTCAGCTCCACCCCCTCCACCTCCGGGACAGGCTCCACCTGTCTAGGAGAATGATGAGGTCCTCCAGGGCTGCGGCACTCCATCCAGAATCACACCACAGCCAGGTCTAGACACCATCAGGGGGATCATATCCCGGCATCGTCCCCGTGAACCATCCCAGTGAATCATTTCATGGTGTCTAATCGCCAAATGTATTGTCAATGGTTTGTGGTTCATTTTATGGTTTGTAGTTCATGGATAAAATAAATACTAGTCTCTTCTGATTAAAACATGATTAAAACACAGACACACGTACAAATTCTAAAACATAATAAAACTATTGCTACCAAAAAGCCTTTCAAATAATAATTTGAAAGTTTGAAAAAGTGTACATATCTAATGGCAAATCCACATGGTGTCTATGCTAGTCTGGATCAATCTTAGGTTTGGTTGTAGGATGGTTTCTGTGTGGATCCACACAGAAGTCAGATCAGTGATTCCTCTTCTGACAGCTTTATCATAATTCGTCTTTGACTTGATGCGCTGGCCTGGGTAGAATATCACAATTGTAAAGGTGGCCTCAATCTCTGATTTGTTGAGTTCACTCCAGAGAGATTAGAGAGCCATGTACCGACCAGGCGTACTTTTCCTGGTATGAGGTTTTGTGGGTGTGGTTTGGAGAGAGGATCCACCCAGGATCCGCCTCTCAGGACTCTTTCCAGCGGCTCAGAAAGTCCTCCAGCAGAGGTGGTACGTTTCTGAGCCGCTCGTAGCTCGTTGACGCTCCGTTTGTAAGCCTCTCGGACTTCCCTGTGGTGCGTTCGAGACGACTGGAAGCTAATGCGTGGGCGTAGCCAAAAAAAAAAGCCTGGGACTGAAAAAGTCCTGGTCGGTACGCGGCTTATAGGCCCAATTTCAAAGTCATGATGACACCATTTGTGAAACTACCTGATTATAAACATACATGCATGTGTGTAAGCATGAACGTATATTTGTGTGTTAACACTAATAACATAATTAATCTTATTTATCTATCTATCTAAGATACATGGGAGCCACAGAAAGACATACAATGCTCCAGTTGTTGGTATCTTTCAAATGTGTAACCCTTCCATGAGCTAAATGGTATAAACATAGTGCATTTATTAGAAAACAGTATTACATTTTGTAAAAGGGAAAAAGATAGTGAATAAAGACTTTTAAGAGACAAACATATTAGTTTTGAAGATTTTCCAGACATACTTTTCAAAAGGGGGCAGTATAGTCATGACACAAGAATGGTGAATTCTGTGGAGGCAAGAAAAGTATTATTTTGTCATAGATGAAAATGTAGACTATACCTTAAATAATGTTCTGATTCCAATAGCTGTCCAGTTGTTTATTGGAATATCAGGATAACAATATTGAGTGTATGCTTTAATTGCTGTCTGTCTCACCTTTAATGATTACAGCTTAATGACAACATTTCAATGTAAATCATTCATTCAACTTAATAAGTTAAATACTGGTATCTCCATTCAAATGCTATGATTATCAGTTAACTATTATTCTTAATTATATAAAGCAAAATTATGTGTACGCTGCTGTTCTCAATTCTTTGTTCATTGTCATTCTTGTTCCATCACATTTAATTAGCACTGATGATTATCTTTGCCTAATTAGTCTGTAATTTTTGTGCATGCTAACTAACAGGGGAAAGTTAGTGCAACAGCATTGGGGATACCACAAACGACAGGGGTGGATGTGCTCGGGAGTAATTAGAAATATTTCATCAAAGCATTTACAGATTAATTACATTTTAAATGTCCCAATACTTTTTCCCTTTCCCCCACAACTCAGCTGTGCCAGCAGAGAACATTTACAAACCAACAAGGAACTCAAATGCGTTTTAATCAAAGATCTTGCTGCTAATTTGCATTGTTAATTAGAAGTAATTATGATTAACAGTGTGTGTGTGTGTGTGTGTGTGTGTGTGTGTGTGTGTGTGTGTGTGTGTGTGTGTGTGTGTGTGTGTGTGTGTGTGTGTGTGTGCTCGCAGGAAGTCTTCAGTTAGCCACTTAATGATTTTACTCATTTTTTAACTCAAGCTGTAAAACAATTATAATCATAATACAAAATGTCAAATTATTTCAAATTAAATGAAAATTGATTCAACAGTTCAGATTCTGATAACTATTGTATTATCTGAATAATTGAAAGATAAGAGATGAGTCCATCAATAACATTATAAAATTAAATTATTATAACTGTAATACAAATACAAAGAATATTTGATGTTCAGTTATACTAATCTATGCTTTGAAATATCTGCATACATTGCCACTTATACTAAATATGACACAATTATGTTTATGGTTTTTGTCCCACACTTTTTAATGTCTTGCAGTTGATGGTTTTGACTCCATGATAGCTTTTGTTCAGGTTGCTAAAGGACAGATAATCAAGACTGTATTTATCACCATTGTATTAGTTTGAGCATAATACCCTGTTAAGCTGTAAAAAAGAAATCTAGTCCATGACCTTGGTTTAAGTCTAATGCGAATAATTCAATTTTCCCTGTTTTGAGGGCAGTGCCGCGGGCCGTTTGGAACAGTATCCACCCACCACTGATAGCAAGGGATGACCCCAGGCAATACGTCTGACAGCTAGCAATTAGAACTTCACCAGTAACTACCCAAGCCCCCTCATTACAATAATTAATTAGCCTAAATCAAATCTATCAGGAATTGCAATATTCAATCTTGGAAGGTTTTTCTAAAGAAACGTAATATATTTTCCATCCATTTCTGCCTTTTTTGAGTGCGACATAGTAGGTGATTATGTGTATCATCTTTATGTAAAGCTTCTAAAATATAAGAATGTATATCATTATCCCTGTTCATCAATAGGAGTAACAATGTTTATTAAACAAGGCCGATCTATGGTCATCTTTTGTCTTGCAATTGAACATCCTTACTGTACCGACAGCGATATAGTGTTCCTCTTTCTTCAGACAAATGTAACTATTGTAAGTCGCTTTGGATAAAAGCATCTGCTAAATGGCCAAATGTTAATGTTAATGTTATGTTAGATAGAATTTTTACTATTGTTTAACACATGCTGTTAGGCAAGGAGTCTTTTCCTTGTCCTGACCTTCTTGAGGTCAATGACTAGAACAAACAGGTATCACAATCAAGTATTGTAGGGGCCAAAATCCTTATTTGGTCTGTTTGTTTATTGTTTATTTTGAAAGGTTACTCATACTGTTTTGGTTCATGTCACTTCCGTTTGATTGACACATGGGTGTGGTTTAACCTATATAACTGGGCACTCGGATCATCTTTATCACTTTATCTTTTATTTATTTGTTTTCATTACCCTCTAGATGTTTTCATTCATCAGTTGTCATGCGGTCTTCAATAATAAATTCTCAAACTATATTCACCACCGGACTTGGATTCATTGAACGACACGTAACTGCCTGGAGCCCACCTAAGCCTCTTAGCGGCCTTTGTAGAAAAACTGTCACTATAGTTAGTAAACAAAACCCCAATCCATAAACACCACGGCATGGACGGGATTCAACGTTGCTCTTACCGCTTGGATCTCGATGTTTTGGACTGAACGAACTATGCAACATTGGATCAGAGACACACAACTGACTGCAGCAGCACATCACAGCCATCAGAAGTTGAACACAGTTTGGAAAGGCTGCCGTTTTGTCCATTGGGGACTGTTTGTTTTGGCTTGTGTTGCGCGTGCTTGGTTGGTCGTGATCGGCAATTGTATGGGCTGATTTGACCATGTGGTGGGCAGTGGCTGCCGTTTGCTGTGCTGTGCTGTTATGTTGAAAATCGCATTGTGGCTGAATCAATGTAATTGCGTTGTTGCATTGTGTCTGTTGCTCTGTGCTTTGGTGAATTATGTACGTTGCAAGTTCACATAATGAGTGACGCAAATGAAATGGAAAATATGGAGAAGAGAACGGTCAAGCTTACAGCCAAAGCACTGGCTTGCAAAATGGAAACTCTTCAAAAGCAACATCAATCTAATGTGACAAAAATGAAAGAGCTCTCTCTCTGATTGTTTTACTTCCCAAAGAGGAACACAAAATGAGTGGTTTGGACCCATAATAACACACAACACAGACTTCACTGATGATGTAAGAACATGGCTCTCTGAGACTGAAAGACACGTTCGGCAAGCAAGAAATGTGACTTCAGATGTGTTTGCTGCACAATCAGTCATCTCTCCCATTCCATCTGAAGAGGAGGCACCTGTTGAATTAAAGGAATATATACCACACTCTGATGTTCCACCTGCCATCCCTTCCCAACAGAATAAAGCAATATCTGACATGCAGGATGAAATACAACGTGACAAATATTACCAACAGGAGTCACAAATCACATTCTTCATGCTCAAGATTTTCCACCACCTCATCTGCATGCATCAAGGCTGAGGCTGAAATGGCTGCTCTGATTGTAAAACAACAAATGCTAAAATATAAACATGCCAGAGAAGCACAAGAGGAGCAGTTTAAGGATGAGGAGGAGCAGCTTAGGAAGAAGGAACAGCAGCTAAGGAGGAAAAAAAGAGTAACTGGAGCTGGATGGAAAGCTGCTACAATGGCCAAAATTAAGATTCTTGGAGCCTCAAGTAGATCTGGTGTGCGTAGCCACATATCAAGAGTGTCAGATGGTATGAACTCATGAGAAAAAACAACGTGAAAAGAAAACACAAATGATTGCCACTGCTGACGGAGACATTACTCAAATCCAATCTCTCCCCACAATGCCAGTGACAGTTCAGTGAAATACATTAACTATAGATGCACATGTTACAATACCAACAACATTGCCTGCTCCAAGCAATGGTGAACAGATCAACATGCTTAACATCATGAAAAAGCAAAATGACATCACTGCATTAATGGTCCAACAACAGTCTCTCTCTTTAATGCTCAGGAAGGAGATTTGTCGTTTTGATGGTAACCCACTTCAATTTCAACATTCATAAAATCCATTGAACACAACATTAAAAGCAAGAACCCAAACCCCACAGATTGTCTTTATCTTGAACAGTATACAGAAGCACAACCAAGATAAATGGTGAGGAGCTGCCTTCATATGACAGCCGACAGAGGATTCAGGAAGGCAAAATCCTTACTGCAGGAGCACTTTGGCAACGACCATAAAATTGCTACAGCCTACATGGAGAAGGCTCTTTCATGGTCGTCAATTAAACCAGATGACACAAAAACACTACAAGCATACACTCTTTTTCTAAGAGGATGTTGCAATGCCATGGAAGATGTCAACAACATGCAAGAGTTCAACATGTCTGCTAACCTGCTAATTATAATTAAGACGCTGCCATATCGACTGAGGGATAAATGGAGATCTGTGGCATGTGATTTTCAGGAAAGGTACAAACAAAGAGCTACCTTCAGCGATCTGGTCAATTACCATGAAAAACAGGTGAGGATTGCAACTGATCCAGTATTTGGAGACATCAGACTCCAACATCAAGCAAGGATGGAACTTTTATGTCAAAACCACCTCATCCAAGAATCAAAGAAAATTGAGCCTGCTTTGGTCTGCAGAACTAGCAAGGACTGCAGGAAGCGACTCGGATGCAACATATGCAATTTGAAGCATCCTCGGATGCTGCATATCCACCAAAGGAGATTCGAAATGGACAAACATCAAGCTCAAACAAAAGAAGAAGCTGACATCAGAGCCATAGCCTCGGTACAGACAAGTAGTCTTACTGGGTCGGTGAAGACAATTGCAAACTCTCAATAGTGCCTGTGAAAGTAAAGGCCAAGAAGGAGAATACACCAGTGCATACATATGCATTCCTTGACCCGGGAAGCACTGTGTCATTTTTCACATTGGGGCTAATGACTAAGCTCAATCTCCAGGGAAAAAAAAATATTCAACAATGAGTCAAAGGAAGGTCGTTGAAACCAGCATTGTTTCAGGCCTAGGGGTTACAGGACTTCGTGGCACTGATTTCTGTGATATCCCATGTGTGTACACTCAGAAGACTATGCCTGTGCACAAAGGAAACATTCCACATCTAAATTACATCAATCAGTGGCATAATTTGAAGAATATTCACTTACCTGAACTGGATTGTGAGATTGAGTTGCTGATTGGCTCCGATGTACCAAAGGCACTGGAACCACTTCAAGTCATCCGGAGTGTGGGAGATGGACCGTATGCCGTCAAAACAATGCTCGGTGGGACAGTTAATGGACCTCTGGGAGGAAAAGATGATTATGCTCAGGAGCAGTCAGAGTTCAGTGTTAACAGGATATCAGTTGTTACACTTGATGAGCAGTGGGAGCAGCAGTTCAAGATTGACTTTCCTGAGTGTGTCAAAGATGACCAAGAACCTTCAAAAGAAGATCAGCACTTCTTGGATTTGGTATCAACATCTGCAAAGCTAGTTAATGGACATTACTGCTTTGGTTTAACATTGAAGGACAGGAAATCTGCTTGCCTGACAATAAGAACTGCGCTGAACAGAGGACACTAAACTTAAAAAGGCGTTTCCAGAGAGATCCATGCTATCACTTGGAGTACACCAACTTCATGTCTGACATGATATCCGAGGGCTATGCAGAGAAAGTACCAGAAGGAATCTTGGAACGTAGTAATGGCAGAAAATTGTATTTACCACACCATGGAGTTTTGCATCCACAAAAGAAAAAACTTTGAGTGGTGTTTGACTGTGTAGCAACATATCGGGGAGTTTCACTGAACCCTCAGCTCTTACAGGAGCAACATCATCTCCAAATTTAGCTCTGAGGAAATGTGCTGAAGACAATACTGGCCAATTCAGCTGTTTCAGGATGTTAATTCAGGATGTTAGGTGTACAATGGTGTGTTCAGTCTGACGTCTTCAAGTTCAAAATCATCCTCAAAGACAGACCACTCACAAGACGGGGGATTTTGTCGACTGTCAGTTCTGTATATGATCCCCTTGGAATGTTGGCACCAGTAGTCCTGACTGCAAAAAGGATCCTGCAGGAATTGTGTCAGGAAAAGACTGTTTGGGATGATGTGACACCAGACTCTATTGTGCAAGAATGGATGAGCTGGATTCAAAGTCAACAGATACTTCAAACCTACAAACTTTGGAGCAGTAATATCTGCCCAGCTACACCATTTTGCTGATGCATGTCAGGATGGTTATGGAACGAGTTATTTGTTACTGCATGACAACCATGGCCAAACGCATTGTGCATTTGTGATGGGAAAGGCCAGAGTGGCTCCTTTGAAGCCAGTCACTATCCCTCGCATGGAGTTGACTGCTACTACCATGGCGAGTAGAATGGACACAATATTGAGAAAAGAGCTGCAGATGGAACTAGCAGAATCTACATTTTGGACTGATAGCACCTCCGTGCTCAAGTACATAAAGAACAGGACCACACGATTCTGAACATTTGTGGCTAACAGTGACTGAAATTGCCAAAGCCTCAGATTAACATCAGTGGAGGTACGTCATCACAAATGACAATCCAGCAGACATGGCTTCCAGAGGTCTGAAAGTCAAAGCTTTGCTAAAGAAGGAAATGTGGGTGTATGGATCTCTGTTTCCTCTTGGTCCTCAGGAAGAGTGGCCCTGATGGATGGGATGCAATTTCACCAAAGGACTCTGAAGTCAAGAGCATAACTGTAA
>OMLJ01114008.1:0-11836 GCA_900302595.1 Gadiculus argenteus
ACAACACTTAAAACACATAGCACAAACTCATAAAACTACATGACACATTACTCAAACTCAACAAACCCTCCCACCCCTACCTACCCACCCACCAGCCTACCTATTCTTGAATTTTAGCTAAAAGCCATTTCCTGACATTCCCTTTAAAACTGTATATATATATATAGTATATGTGATGTTATGTGACGCTATGCTGTGTTGCTATGTTCTAGGTGGTGTAACAGAGCTGAACTGCCAGACCATGGGCGACCCAAAGCCTTCTGTCGAATGGATATTAGCAGACGGCAACAAGGTCAGAGCTCCGTTCTACAGCGAGGAGGGAAAGATCGTCATCACGGCCGACGGGAAGCTCACGTTGCGCGGCGCCGACACATCCGACGCCGGCCTCTACCGCTGCATCGCCACCAACTACCTGGACGCAGACATTCTCAACTTCAGAATCACAGTGCTGTCCACGGACGTGGAGGAAGCCGAGGTCAACGGGGTCCAGCTCTCCAGAGCGCCGGGTCAAGATCTGGTCCTGGACTGCAGCTCCACCGGGAGCCCGGAGGCCTCCGTTCAGTGGATTCTACCAGATCACTCTGTGGTCCGAGAGTCTCACAGGAACAAGAAACTACACGAGAACGGGACTTTGACAATTCGTGGTGTCACCGCGAGGGACCGGGGCTTCTACCGGTGCCTGGTTGCTAACTACATGGGCGCCGATCTGCTCGTCTCACTGGTGACCGTTACAGGGGAAGCTGCAGTAAAAGAGCCAACGTTGGGGGTGGATGTTATAGTTGAGTCTGACACTGCGAGGAAGGAGATAGATCTCAGTGAGCCCCCTTCCTTATCAGAAAGAACGAGTCAGGAGTCTAGGACTATCACCTCGGACAGGCCCTACCCCAGGCGGGGGTCCCTAGGTCGGGGGAGGATGGGTCAAAGGCGGAATGGCCCGATGGGCAACAGACGCATCTGGAGCAACAGGATATTTAATACAAACAGCAGGAGAGTGGCCCCAGAGAAATTTGCTGAATTCATGAAAAAGGCCCAAGGTGCATCAAAACTGAGAGACACAGGTCTTTCTGGAAATGGGGAAACAGGCTCCGGTGAGGGTTTAAACGAAGCGGTTTTACCAGTTTTGGTGACATATTCGACTGGCAGCCCTCACGTAGATACAACTTTTTTATCTGCTAGACAACAGGACTACAGCACTTACCCTGATACCGAGATAACGACACAGAACAGGGATTATATTGGTTTAGCAACCACTCAGACAGACGCCATGAAAACAACGGAGTCATACACACAGTCACGTCTCGTGACGCCTATGGAATCAGCGTTTACAGACGGTCTTGAGAGGTTGAATGAACTCCAAAGTGATGCAGCAACCCCACAGGATCCTTCATTGGAAAAAACTAGCGTAACAGCTGGTAATTGGATCATACCAAGGGAATTCCAAACTATGGAGACCAGAACACACGGAAGCCAAGATAGTGCTGTGGCGGCTGAAAACTCAGAGGAAACTGAGTTCTCAGGGGAACACCCTGCAGAGCCTGAGACCTCGACCAACAGGGGTCTCTCTTTCATCACAGAGCCCGACGTTAGTCCAATGACGGACGGAGCAGGGCCGGCCGACCCCGTTGTTCACACGTCCACGGACGCAGAGAGCCAAACCACTTTCACAGCGGTTACCATCACGGAGAGAGGTCAAGATGAGGTCACCTTCCACACCACCCAAAAGATCACATCTCCGGGGCTACCGGCGGGATCCACCATCATCTCCCACCAGCAGATTCACATCATTCCACCACAAAAGACCAACAGAGGAGAAGGAGGAAGAGGAGGTCGCCGAAGACCCTTCCAAGGACGTAGGAGGATCGTGAAGCCCAATAGGATCACTGACATACAATCCTATATTAATAAACTCACGCTGCCTACAATAAAGAAGGAACGGAATGTTACAGTGGGCTACACTGTGCAACTTGTTACAGGTTAGTCTTATTTTGTATGTCATTATTATGTTCTGACACCATTTATTTACTTGAAAATATATGTTAATTGGCTAATTGATTTGATTATCCGTGCTATGCTGTTTCCTTTCAGACTTCAATCGTGACGCGAAAGAGAAGACGACAACAACAGAGAAACCATATGTGGCCACATCACCAACATCCATGGGCTCCCATTGGAGCAAATCAGATATTCCTCTTTCTGCACAACATACCACAGCTACAACAGAGTATTACACTACGAAAGCCCCGCTTAGTCACAGCCAGTCTGGGCCAGGGTATTCACATGACTACATTACCTCTAACCCTGATCCATTAATATCCACAACCAAAGAAGCAATCTCTTCAACAACCCCCATGCCTACTAAGGCTGTACAAAAACGATTCCAATGGCACAGGCAGTTTGGTCACAAGGGGAAGTACAGGCAGAGGCTGAACCGATTCCAGAGACCATCCATCAAGACGCAGACAACAACCACAGTGAAAACCACGACAATTATCCCATCCACAACCCCTGCTACTCCTGCTACCAGCATGTATCTGATTCACTCCGGATACACTACAAGCAAAGAAAGCTCTTCAGATAATGACTTTGAAGGTTTATCCTCTGCTGATTATGAGCCTACAACGGCATCACCTATCTCACAATATCAAACGACTACAATTCCAACGTACACTTTCACCAGTACTCAGACCACCAGATCACCACCAATCCAAACTATTGATTCCCCACCTACAGTCAGTCCACCTTCGAGGACAAACCCTGATGAGTCCTCTGGGTCAGGAGGCTACCCTGAGGACTGGCGTGTGATCAAACAGAAGCCTAATGGAGCAGGAGGACGTATTGGCAGAAGGAGGAAGCCCATGAAGGGAAGAAGGCCCTTCAGGAAACTGACAACTACTACGGCAGCTCCCACAACAACACAGACAACAACTAATATAAAACCCACCATGTACACCACCATGAAAACCCTGATGAAGACAACCGTATTGCCATTCTCAGTCTCCACACCTCTCTACACTCCATCCAGGGAATATGATGGTTCTACCGGGATGGCATCTTCAGAAGAGCAAACAAACGCATATGGAGAAGATAAGTGGCATGACTACACCTATACCACTCCTCGAACGCAGACTATGACCAAAGCAACCTGGGCAGCCATACCCAAACCTTCATCCACTGTCATCACAATTAGGCCATCCACTACAAAGAACCCAGCCACCACATTTAGGACCACGGTCTACAGCAATATCAAACCAGCCGAGAGGAACAGGGATCAGCCTACCGCGATGCCAATCAGGCCGACAACGAGAAGCAATTCAGGGATTGCTGTTACCTTTGACCAATTAGCCATTACCACCGCAGAGCAAGAATACCCCACAACAGTAACCACAGTGGGGGCGGATCTCTCCACTGCCAAGAATATGCAAAGCAAGCCCAAGATACTCGGTGGTAACGCAGCTAGTTTCACAGTGCTGTCCAACTCTGATGCTTTCCTGCCCTGTGAAGCAGTGGGAGACCCTGAGCCAGCCATCAGGTGGATGCGCTTCTCAACAAGTACAGGTACACCAACTCTGAACAACCACCATGTCTTTAGTTGAATATAAAAGATTAACACTGTGTTTCACACAACTTACACAGACATGACTGTATTTCTGTTTACAAAGGTTATGTTTATATACAGTAGTATTGTAGTGCGATACACAAGTCATTCTGCAATTAGGAGTCACAACTAATCTCAGTCTCTTTTTTTAGGACACACAATTACCATCAAGGGGAAAATGGGCAAGTTCGAAGTTTTGAGCAATGGCACCCTGGCCATCCAAAACGCCAACATTAAGGACCGTGGCCAATACCTATGTCTTGCTGAGAATGATCTGGGCTCAGACAAATTGTTAGTAACCCTCTCGGTGGTAGCATACCCCTCACGCATCCTGGAGCCCAAGATACGGGAGATCAAGTCCCATGCCGGAAGCACGGTGGAAATGAAATGCAAGGCGGAGGGCCGTCCCACGCCTCTGATCTCCTGGATTCTCGCCAACCGGACGCAGGTGAGGGGTTACATCTCAGGCAAGGGGCGTGCCTCAGTGACACCCGAGGGCACCCTGATCATCGAGCAGGTGTCCGTTTATGATAGAGGTCACTACAAATGCATCGCTAGCAACCCGGCCGGAGCCGCGACCGCGACGGTCCGACTGCAGGTGGTGTCGGCTCCCCCCGGCATCCTGCAGGAGAAACGGGAGAACGTGAAGGCTGTTACGGGCCACAGTCTGTGGCTGCCCTGCACGGGCCAAGGCAACCCCCCACCGACCCTTCACTGGGTCCTCCCGGACGGCTCGGCCGTGCAGACGAACCGGCCCGCTCCGGATCCCAGAGTGGCGATGTATGACAATGGTACCCTCCACTATAAGGATTTGACTTTAACGGACAACGGGAAATACGAATGCATCGCGACCAGTTCCACAGGATCAGAGCGGAGGGTGGTGACCGTGACGGTGGAGAAACGGGATTCGGCGCCCCGGATAGTGGAGACGTCCCAACTCATGACAGAGCTGTCCTTTGGGGATCAGCTTAGACTCAACTGTTTGGCAACAGGGGAACCCAAACCCAGGATTATGTGGAGACTACCTTCTAAAGCCGTGGTGGATCAGTGGCATAGGTAATATACCCCTCCCGTCCCCGTCCCCTTGTTTATTAAATTCCATTGTTTTACTAGCTTAGCTGGGGCGGTTTTTCGTTTTAAATTATTACATTGTTTTCGTTATTTACCAGACTCTTATATTGCTGCACTTACAGGAGAGACGGAGGACAATCAAAGCACACAAATATTTTATTTATTTTGTTTTTTGTTTTTTTTGTTTTTTTAACCTGCCACTATTTTGAATGTAATCAGGGTCTACACGGACCCGGTTGGGTGTTGCACCTGGTGGATCAATGTGTTACAGTAAAGAAGGATGTGTAGACACTGATTCCATTCAGAATAGTGGCAGGTTCAAACACACCTGGCTCCACAGGAAACCAACAAGCCAACCAAGAGCTTTTCGTGCACCTAGCCTACAGGGACTATCCTTCAAATAAAGAATAAAGAATTATTAGTGATAGTCAAGTGCATAGTAGGAGTAAGTGCATTGCAACAAAGTTAATAATATAAGTTAAGTTTACAAAATGTAGTTTAAGTGACTTTATTTTATAGCATATTGATATCCATGCACTGGAAACTAAAATCGTAAGTAAGAAAAGCGAAAAAGACCTAATCAGTCTTTGAGCCTCAGCCAAGTCCTGAGTACGGATCAAGCACATGCTGCTGAAACGTACAGCTCCTCCTGGGATCCTTGTATTTATATAGTTGAAAATGGCTCTATTTAAAATCTTGCACTCAGGTTTCCATCCATCCTCATTCCTCAAGGCGCGCTTCCTGTGTTAACCCGGCACCAGATCCCCTCAGACAGAGAATAATAGTTTTAGTGTTTTAATGTGCTGAATAGTCAGTCCTTCCAGGCTTAACATTATGGAACGAGATACTGAGCCCTCTGACCGAATGAATGCACGCTGCTAATGTACTCCAGCACAATCCGAATGGAAATGCTGGTTACAATTATGGCAGTAGGTACACGACCTCTGATGTTTTCATGGTGCGTGTGGTAGACCTTAAGTAAGCACGATTTTTATCAGGCCCTTTTTTTATTTCATTTTTTCATCAGGATTTGTTTTCTCCATTCTTTTTTTTTTTTTTCAGGATTGAGCTCAGATTCTTCATAAAATGTAATGCCAAGAAAGTCTCAAAGCTTTCTGCTTCATTATAATGCAAGTATTGTCTATTAGGTATTAGGTATTGTCTAAAATTCAAAATATATATGTTCTGAGTTTATTACAGTCCTGCGAAACATTTTATTTGTTATTCTATTACAATTTTATCAAAACTAATAGTACTCTATATTATTATTTATGATCATAATTTTACATAAACATCTATTGTTTTTACGATTTATATAAATATTCATATATATACAATTCATACATTATGAACCCATCCTCATTTAGTTTTTTTTTCTTTCTTTTTTTTTTCTTTTTTACGATTTATATAAATATCCTATTCATACATTATGACGCTATCCTCATTTCCTTTTCATCGTTCTGCTCTGTCGGTTTCAGGATGGGCAGCAGAATCCACGTGGAGGAAAACGGGACTCTCTTCGTGAATATGGTGAATGACAAAGACGCAGGGGACTACCTCTGTGTGGCGCGCAGCAAGATGGGCGACGAGTTCCAGCTCATGAAGGTCTCTGTGTCCATGAAGCCCGCCAAGATCGAACCCAAGCATTACGGCAAGAAGCAGGTCCCCTTTGGTAGAGACCTCAAGGTGGACTGCAAGGCCTCCGGATCCCCCCAGCCGGACATCTCGTGGGGTCTACCAGACGGCACGCTGGTCAACAGCGCCCTGCAGTCCGACAGCAGCAGCAGTGGCAACAATGGCGGCCGGCGAACACGGCGCTTTGTTCTGTTTGATAACGGAACGCTCTACCTGAATCAGGTAACCCCGATCGGTGTACACGCTCTCATCTGTAAGTTGTATGTTGTACATCGTGGCACTTAATGTACGCACTAATTGTATGTTGTACTAGCCCGGAGACCAGACTCTCTGACTTCGCAGAGAGTCTGGTCTAGATCCATTAGCAAACGTTTATTTCCTGGTTGGTGGACGCTTGTCTGAAGTTTGAACTCATTGGATTTCCTTTAAACCAATCACTAACGTTTGGTAATGATGTATGTTATGCACCACCGTTGGACTGGAGTGTGGAACAGTGTAAACGGTTCAAACTCAGCACGCAACTTAAACGTAATGACTCTCGGGAAAGCCCTCTGTTCACTGGTTGGTCCGGCTGATCTTGCCAGAGTAAACGAAGGCGGATCAAGCTATTCTAGATGGAGTACTGTAGGGAAAAGAAATTGAGCTGAAGTACGTAGACAGGCAGAGCCAGGCTAATGTTGTACGTCCTTGCACTTAAAAATAGTACTTAGAATTGTGTAGCTTATCCTAGCTAGCTTTGTTGTATATGGGGAATACCTAACAACTCTTAGTGCATGGCACTTGATTCTATGAACATCCTTACTGTACCAACCGCAATATATCTATTTCTACTGAAAAATGTACTTATTGTCAGTCACTTTGGATAAAAGCATCTGCTAAATGTAAATGTAAAACGTAGAGAGGTTTCTTTTTAAACAGTTCCCCTCATTATATTATTTCTTTCAGGTTGGTATTTCCGAGGAAGGCGACTACACCTGTTATGCTGAGAACCAAGTCGGCAAGGATGAAATGCATGTGCACATCACCGTGGTGACAGCTGCTCCTAGGATACGGCCCCCGAGGCTAACCTACGCCAAGGTGAGGCCTGGAGGCAACGTCCGTTTTGACTGCGAGGCGGTGGGGGAGCCCAAACCCAAGATTCTTTGGATGTTACCCAACAACGACGTGATCGCAGCGTCTCACGAGCGGTACCTGATGCATGTGAACGGCTCCCTGGATATAAGAGACGTAAAGCTGATGGACGTCGGCCAGTATGTCTGTATGGCTCGCAACCCTGCCGGCGAAAACAGGAAAGTGTACAGGTTGGAGTTGGACGGAAACCCACCAGTGATAAACGGCTATCACCAGAATAGGACCGTGATCAAGGACGCAGCGGTAAAGTATTCCAAGAAGTTTATAGACTGTAAGGCAGAGGGAACGCCGTCGCCGTCAATCACCTGGATAATGCCAGATAACATTTTCCTGAAGGCTCCATATTTTGGCAGCAGGATCAATGTCCATCATAACGGAACGCTGGAGTTCCGAAACGTGAGGCCAACGGACACCGCGGAGTACATCTGCGTGGCGAGGAATGCCGGCGGGGAAGCGGTCATGGTTGTCCAGCTGGAGGTGACCAGCATGTTGAGGAGACCAATCTTTCGAAACCCCTTTAATGAGCGCGTCATCACCCGGTTGGGGAAGACCGCCGTGCTGAACTGCTCTGCCGACGGACATCCCGCGCCGGAGATGATATGGATCCTGCCGAACGGGACGCGGATTACCGCTGGGCCTGAACGTGGATACAGGCATCACCTGGGCAGCGACGGGACTTTTAGAATCTACAACCCTGTTAAAGAGGATAGCGGGAAGTACCGCTGTGCTGCGAAGAACTCTGTGGGCTACATAGAGAAGCTCATTCTCTTGGAGGTAGGCCAGAAGCCTTACATTCTCTCAAGGCCAAGGGGCATCATACGTGCTGTATCCGGGGAGCCTCTCTTCGTCCACTGCCTGGCCGATGGCAGCCCCAGGCCCAGCGTCTCCTGGACCATACCAGGAGGCCACACCCTGACCGGTACTCAAGCCCTCGGACGCTACAGGCTGCTGGCCAACGGGACCTTGGTGGTGCACGACACGACCATTTACGACAGAGGGACCTATGTGTGTAGGGCAAAAAACGAAGCAGGGGAAGCCGTTCTTACGGTCCCCGTCATCATCATCGCTTACACTCCCCGCATCACGACCTGGCCTCCCCCTAATGTGAGGGCGTTGGTGGGAGCACCGGTCCAGCTCAGCTGCGCTGCCATCGGGATCCCCAAACCGGAGATCAACTGGGAGCTGCCGGATGGGTCGGTTCTGTCTGCAGCGGGGCCGGGCCGCCCCAAGGGCAGCGAGTTGCTCCACCCTCAGGGGACGCTGATCATCCAGAGACCCGTGGTCTCAGACTCTGGAGCATACAAGTGCATTGCCAGCAATCAACTGGGCACAGACTCAAAGCGCACGTATTTACACGTGCTGTGAGAGAGAGATACGTGGACAGTGTTGCATCAGGTTGACAGCAACATGACATCAGACACCCAAACGTCACTGATATAGGCTATGTGCACGAGAAGCTCTTGGTTGGCTTGTTGGTTTCCTGTGGAGCCAGGTGTGTTTGAACCTGCCACTGTTCTGAATGTAATCAGTGTCTACATGGACCCGGTTGTGTGTTGCACCAGGTGGATCAGTGTGTTGCAGTAAAGAAGGACGTGTAGACACTGATTCCATTCAGAATAGTGGCAGGTTCAAACACACCTGGCTCCACAGGAAACCAACAAGCCAACCAAGAGCTTTTAATGCACCTAGCCTATAGGACGATCACAATTTGTGCAAAGACTTTTAACAGAACGTGGAAGAAAAGGGAAAGAGAGCCAGGAATATCATGGATCAAGATTTGATGTTTCCGTTGTTGAGTGTATGAAGTCCCATCTTAACATCGTCCTAGTGAAACATCAAATATCTAAGTTCAGATAAAATCAGGGGATGTAGAAGACATAGGCTTGAGTGTTTTCAGAGTAATTCTGGCAGAGTAGTGGCAAGAGGGGCCCATAAGGGGGGGGGAGCTGTCAGTTACCTTATTGCAAATGGGGGTGATATTGAAGCTCTGGGCAGCAGCATGCAGTGCTCCAGGAACCTTTAAAGAGAGGGATTCTCTGTGGGGTTGGACCGCCCACTGACATTAGCAAAATATTTATATTTTCATCTCATGTTGAGTGACAGCTGTTTTTTTAAGAACACTATCCAAAAATGCTATCTTTCTCAATGTAAAGAAAACTTAAAAAAAAAATGTTTCAAAACCTGTTTGTACACTGGATAACTTGCGTACCAGCATACCATGAAATATCTTAATCTACTCCTCTTCTATATCAGCATGTAGGTCTGTACAGTAAGGGAAACATGAATTAAATTAAACACAGAACTATTGTGTTGGACACAATAGAGTAAGGATTACTGTTATTAAGTAAGAATCCAGTACATGTACGTTATGTATCAAGACATTTGAATAAAAGCTAAAATAAGAGGGGAAAACTAAATGAGCCCTTCTGTTTTATTGTATTTTAACAGATTGCATTGAAATATCAATCATTCAAAAGGCTAATACGTAAGGGATAATGTATAGAACGCTGTCATTATCGGGAAATAATCCCTGACAGGGCGAACAGGACGCTGACACATAGTGGAGGTGTCTTGCTTCGCCCTGAAGGGGATTATTTCCTTCATTATTTACTTCACACAGTGTATCTTTTTACAATTTATTTGTTCCCAGCATTCGTAGTGAAATAGTCCGCCAAAGACGTTGATGTTGCTTAGCAACCGAGGACGCTGGGGTGGATAAGTTACACAGGGGTTGATACGAAACACGTGACTTTCCTTGACAGCGGTCATTATATGCATAGCAACGGTCATTATATGTATAGCAACGGTCATTATTGAAAAATTATTCACCACCGGAAGTCAGGAAGGGCCATGCAAATGAACGGAGCATTCCACAACGTTGAGAAGAGCCGTGTAATACATGTGTTTAACGTATAGACTAGGTCTGTGCAGTGTTTGATGGAAATACATCTGGAATACGTCAATAAAGATCTTTATATATGGTTGATATCGGTGTTGGATCAACCCAGTGGGTCCTTGAGAGAAAGAGAGAGCTGCTGTTTCTCTCTGAAGGTAAACTTCAACTCCAGCTGTGAAAACATCTCCCGTCAAACCTTCACTTCCATGTGGCAAATCCAGCAGAGAGCTTTTGATACGGTCTGCGATAGTTTGTTTATTCTACTGCCGGGGGATGTGGATGTGATGTTGGAAGAAGGAGAAGTTGGTGAAGTGTTTGACATGGAACAACACAATGTGCGATCGCTTCAGACTGCCGTTCTAAATATACCAAAAAAAACAATAGCTCCAGCTGGATGGAGTAAGTAAATGAAGAACAAACTGTTGTTTCTTTCCTCTATAAAAAAGTGATATATTTGCTTACAAATCCCAACTTAAAATTTGGCTTCAGTTGCTAGCTACATTAACTTTGATTGGCGCTCGTTTTGAACAAAAATGTGCAGTAGCCTTTAGAACAACTGGGAGCTATTTCATTGCAAATTGCTGCAATTCACTGAGATCACCTATAATGATACACACTTAGGAAAACTTCTGGGTTCCTGTTGACTTTGAGACCTTACCTCATCGCTAATGCTGTCAGTTCAGCTGAAACAGAGCCAGAGTGCTAAACCAACCAAGTCACAAGTAGCTTTGAGATGGAATAGTGCTTACAATATTGAATCCAATATTCTAGATTGCATTAAAATAATCCACTTCCGAATGGTAAGGTTCCATCTTCAAATTTCTTCATCTTCTTGTTGTTGAGTCTTTTGACCTTTTTCTAAACCAGTTAAATGTTCCAGACAGTATAAGAAGCATAAGAAAAAGGAAGGAATTCTGTTCCATAAACATAGGAATGCAGTGGAATTCCCTGGTATTTTATGAACACCACTTGTTGGATGTGTGACTAATGTTCAGTCAAACATATGGTGACCACAACACTAATGTAGTGATGTGGGAGATGTTGTACAGTTCCTTACAGGGATATCTGTCTGCTAACTAAATTTGAAAAAGATCCAAATGATCGCACCATTGATCACAGAGAGATTTATTCAGTGTTGCTGTTGAAGAGGAACCGTCATGCACACTACATTTTAATATAAGACAAGATTTGGTCGATATTTTCAGTTCTGCTCTTAAAGGGGAACCGTCATGCTTTTACTTTGTAATATACGAGAAGATTTGGCGGATATATTCAGTTCTGAAAGTTCTTAAAGATGACTTTGTTATATAAGAGAGTTCTGCTTCGTTGAGTACACTGTAGCCAGGGTGACCTGGGAAAGAGTACATGGACATGTGTGTGTGTGGTTATGTGTGTGTGGTTATGTGTGTGTGGTTGTGTGTGTGTGTGTGTGTGTGTGTGTGTGTGTGTGTGTGTGTGTGTGTGTGTGTGTGTGTGTGTGTGTGTGTGTGAGTGTGGCGCATGTTTTT
>OMLJ01114012.1:0-11878 GCA_900302595.1 Gadiculus argenteus
CTGCAACAACCCACAGCTATGACTCCCCAAGCAGAACGCATACTCACTTCCCCAGTGAAGGAGCTTCCACCAGTCACCAACAACCATCTGTGAGGTCAAAGCTAACCACCCAGTTCCTCAGGTCCCCTACTCAGCAGCTGCAGTACCACACTCCAGTCCGGCTGCCCACAGACTTTGGACTGGGCGCACAGCTCACCCCATCACCCCCAATTCTGTCCCCCTATACTGATCCCCGTGCAGCTCCAGCCCAAGTGTCCACATTACCAGCCCCTGTAACCCCAAGTGCAACTCCCCCAGTGTTCCAGCCGGCTGTGCACATTACCATGCCCCCTGTCCTCCTGCCCCAGACCAGTGTGCAAAGGCCCCCCACAGTCACCCTGCCACCTCAAAGCCCCCCATATCCCAACTTCCCAGAGACACAAGTCATACAGCAGCCCACCATGAACCAGCCAGCTGTCTCCCCTTATCCAACGCAAGTTTATCAGCCAAGCCCCCAGGTCCCCACCAGCGATACTGTTCCCTTACCTGCACCCCAAGCCCCCATGTTGAGTTTCCCAACACCACACACAATGAACACTATGAATAACCCCTCTACAGCTGAACAGACCTCCCAAGGCACAGACTATGGACAAATCCCCCAGTTGCACATGTCACAAGCTGCTGCACACCATGCTCAGATTCCCCTGCACTCATCTGCCACCAGTGCATGGGGCCCCACTTCAGCTGCGCCCACCTCTCTGAATGTTGCCCATGCTGCTTTCAACTACACACCTTCTCCCCACACCCAAGCCCCAGTATATCTACAGCCCCCTGCCTCAGTCCCTCAAGTCAGCATGTATCCAGATGCAGTCCCCCAACACGCCCTCCTGCCTCCATCTTCCATCCAGCACATGCATGCACCTCTAAACGCCCCTGTCAGAGCCACAGCCACCCCAAGCCCCCCACCAGCAGCCTATGGCAGTTTCCTGCAGACTCATCAGGTGAAGAATGTCCAAGTTTTCACTGGTAACGCTGACAGCAAGATGCTTATAGAGGACTGGGTTCGTGACATGCAATATCTCCTGGAGGCAATAGAGCTCCCGCCCCATCTCCGCTTCTCCACTGTGGTACGTCACCTGAGTGGTGAGGCCAGGAAGCTGATCCTGAATCTACCCCCCCATAACCAAACCCCTGAGAAGGCATTTGAAGAGCTGAGGGCAGAGTACGGTGACACACAGGGCTCCCTGGACCCACTGGCCGACTTCTATGAACGTGGCCAGCGGCCAGGTGAGTCTGCCTGCTCTTATGCTATAGCACTGGAGGCAACACTGCGAGCTGTAGAAGAAACCCAAAGAGGGGGCAAGCTTTTCCCTGACCGTGACAGTAAACTCACCCGACAGTTTCTAAGAGGACTAAATGAGGAGGAGGTGTACATGAGGATTGCTCCAATGAAACCTCGGCTTCTGAGCTTCCGGGAGCTGCAAGATGAGCTCAGAAATCTGGCAAAAGAGACAAAAAAGTTCCAGTCATTAAACAAGTCAAAGAAAACCTATGCACAGGTCCAGGTTGCATCAGAGTGTACTTTAAATATGAAGACAGACAAAGCTAAACATACATCAGAGTGGTCAGAGCTAACAGATCTCGTCAAGAAATTAGCCCTTTGTCAAGAGGAGCAGATAGCTAAGCTGACGCACCTTGAATCAAGAATGGCTGCTCCCTTCTCTGCCCCTGTCCCCCCACCAAGAGTCCGGCCGCCCCCCGGACCCACAACCCAGACTTCAGCTGTCACATGCTACCGTTGTGGGAAGCAAGGACATATAGCCCGGGTTTGCAGAGCAGTCTTCCCAGATCCCAATCAGATATGGGCCCAACAACCTCAGCCCATGACCCCTGCAGAAGGGACCACACCTCACCCCACTCTGCCTTTAAACGGCTAGAGCCCATGGTCACCGGGGCGACTATGGGCAAGCAGCAAGACCCCCCACTGCAGGTGGGCAAGACTGGTGATGGAGAAGAGGATACCCCTTTAGTGGGCCCCAGGAATGAGGGGGAGGTGGAAGTCAATGGAATGAAGTGCAGAGCGCTCATTGACTCAGGCTCTCAGATAACCAGTATTACACACCAATACTGGTGCAACCACCCCATCCTCCAGACACAAAAGCTCCAGCCCTCTAAAATTCCCATTGAAGGTGCAGCCGGTCAGAGTGTAACTTACCATGGTGTCCTGCGCATCAACTTGACTGTGTTGGGAAAAGAGTTCAAGAATGTGCCAGCTTTTGTTGTAACTGACTCTGAGTATCGCTCCTCTGTCCCTCTGCTTGTGGGAACTAATGTCCTCCGTGCCTCCAGAACCCATCTCCGAGCAACCTATGGCCAGCAGTTTCTCCACCAGGTCAAGCAGAGCCATCCAGAGTGGTACACTTCTCTGCTGGAGATTGGGGGCATAGAACATAATGATGTGGATGACGTGGTGGGCCCTGCTGTGTACACTGGCCGCAAGGTACACATTCCTGGGGGAAAAGAGATGGATTTAATGTGCAAGATAAAGGCTGGCCCACAAAGAAAGACTTACACTGCAATGATTGAAGGTCACTCCTCCCTGCAGCTCCCCCAAGACCTCTTAGTCGCCAAAGTCCTCGCTGATGTAAAGAGAGGATGTGCCCCTGTCAGGGTAATGAACCTGTCCCAGCAGACTATTACCATCAAGCCTCACACACATCTGGCCAAAGTTTCCCTGGTGAACAGCGTGGTGGACTTTTCAGACAAAAAGCAGGGCCAATGTCACGAGAGCAAGAGCAAAGAGACGTGCATGAGTCTGGATCAGGTTGTGGCGAGCTGTGGAGTGGACTTGGGTGAAGCAGCAGTTGAGAATGAGCACCAGCGCTCCCTCCTTAAAGATCTTGTGGAGAGGAATGTAAGTGTGTTTTCCCAGCATCCCATGGATTATGGCCACACAAAGACAGTGCAGCACGACATCCCTCTAGTTGATTCCAAGCCTTTTCGGCTCCCTTATCGCAAGATTCCCCCAGCACAGTGGCAAGATGTGAGAAAGTTGTTGATTGAGATGGAGGCTACAGGAGTCATCAGGCCCAGTAAGAGTCCGTATGCTTCACCTGTAGTGCTTGTGACCAAGAAGGACGGCTCTTTAAGGTTGTGTATTGACTACAGAAAGTTAAACTCCTGCAGCACAAGAGACGCCTTCCCCCTGCCCAGAATAGAAGAGGCCCTGGAAGCTCTGGGGCAAGCAAAGTTCTTCTCTACACTGGACCTCACGTCGGGTTACTGGCAGGTGGAGGTGGCGGAGCATGACAAACACAAGACAGCATTCAGCACACCGATGGGGCTGTTTGAGGCCAACAGGATGCCCTTTGGACTGCAGAACGCCCCCTCCACCTTCCAGAGACTCATGACCTGCTGCTTCGGAGATCTGAACTTCACTCACCTGTTGATTTACCTTGATGACCTCATCATATTCTCCAAAACTTTTGATGAGCATCTGGAGAGGCTGCAGCTGGTGTTTGATCGGCTCCAGGAGCATGGCTTGAAGTTAAAACCCTCCAAATGCCAGCTGATGAGGCAGGAAGTGCAGTATCTGGGTCACTTGGTGTCTGCTGAGGGAGTCCGGACAGACCCAGAGAAGATCAACAGGGTTAAGGACTGGGTGAGACCCACAAACCGGAAGGAAGTGCTGCAATTCCTGGGGTTCGCTGGTTATTACCGCCGGTATGTGAGTGGATACTCCGCCCTAGCTGCTCCCTTGTACCGCCTCACTACTGGTGACCCAAGGAAGAAGAAAAGAGGCGGGAAGAAAAGTCTGGCACCTGACCCACCCTTCTTGTGGACTTGTGATTGTGAAGAGGCTTTCCAGACCCTGAAAGAAAGGCTGACGACCGCTCCAGTCCTGGGCTATCCTGATTACAGCCTGCCTTTTGTCCTTCAGACGGACGCCTCAGGGGAGGGGCTCGGCGCCGTCTTGGTGCAAGTTCAGAGTGGAGCAGAGAGGGTCATAGCATTCGCCAGCAGGGGTTTGAGTCCAGCTGAGACGAGGTATCCTGCACACAAACTCGAGTTCCTCGCTTTAAAATGGGCGGTGACAGACAAATTCTATGACCACCTCTATGGGCGTAGATTCTCAGTCCAGACAGACAATAACCCTCTTAAATATGTCATGTCCTCTGCAAAGCTAGATGCTACGGGCCAGCGGTGGGTGTCTCGGCTGGCTGCCTTTGACTTCGATGTCCAGTATAGGAGGGGCCAGAGCAACGCTAACGCGGATGCCCTCTCCCGTATGTCCAACCAGGAGGTTACCGAGGTCCTGCAAACGTGCCCCCAGCAGGTGAGGTCCAGTGAGCCCAGGCATGGTGTGGGACAGCCCACACAGGACCCAGTAAACCCCACAGCCAGGAGCACGTCTGCCTCAGAGAAACCCCAGTCTGAACCCCCCACACTTAATGAGCCCTACAGAGACATAGGAGTGGAGTCACTGCCTGCCATGACGAAACAGGAGATCCGCGCAGGGCAGAAAGAAGATCCTGTCATCGGCCCTGTCCTGCACTACAAGAGTCTCGACCAGAAGCCGAGCCGCAGCGAGAGGATCAGTGGTGGTGGGCAGGTGTGCCTTCTCTTAAAGGAGTGGAGGAGGTTAGTGATCAGAGATGGTATCATGTACCGCCGCATCCGAGACAGCCAAAGGGGAGCAGTGGAGCAGCTAGTACTGCCAGAGAAGCTGCGTGAATCAGTCAAGATGGCTCTTCACAATGACTCAGGGCACTTAGGTTTGGAGAGGACTGTGCAGATGATAAGAGAGAGATTTCATTGGCCACGCATGTTCCAGGAGATAAAGGCTTGGTGTGAGCAGTGTGAGAGGTGCTGCCTGAGAAAGACCCCAACTGCAGGAGTAAAGGCTCCCCTGGTCAGCATTCACAGCAGTGCCCCCATGGAGCTCGTATGTGTGGACTTTCTGACTCTGGAGAGGTCAAAGGGCGGCATAGAAAATGTTCTCATCGTCACTGACCACTTCTCACGCTACGCACAGGCGTACCCCACTAAAGACCAGAAGGCCAACACTGTTGCCAGAGTGCTGTGGAAAAACTTCTTCTGTCGGTTTGGTTTCCCTGCGAAATTGCATGCAGACCAGGGGCGCAATTTTGAAAGTGCTGTTGTGAAGGAGCTGTGTAAGTGTACTGGCATCACCAAGACCCACACAACCCCCTATCACCCCCAGGGCAACGGAACCACTGAAAGGTTTAACCGCACCCTCATGAACATGCTTGGGACACTGGAGCCTCACCTGAAGCCGCGGTGGCATGAATATGTGGATGCAATGACACACGCCTACAACTGCACACGCCATGACTCTACTGGTTACACGCCGTATTACCTGATGTTTGGCAGGCATCCCCGGCTCCCTGTCGACCTGATCTTCGGGCTGCAGACCACTAATGAGCCATGTGAGTATAGTGAGTATGTCCAGACTCTGCATGACTGTCTGTCACAAGCTTATGCCCAGGCCAATCAGACCTCTCACCAAGCCAAGGGACAACAGAAAAAATATTACGACCAGAGAGCAAAGAGTCAAGTCTTCAACCCAGGTGACAGAGTTCTGGTTAAAGTGTGTCATGTGGAGGGGCGGCAGAAACTGGGAGACAAGTGGGAGCCCCGGCCATACATTGTGGTGAAGAAGCAGCCCAGCATTCCTGTGTATGTGGTGCGCTCAGAAAATGGCAACACAGAGAGAGTGGTCCATCGCAATCTCCTCACACAGTGTATGTTTCTTCCAGTCGATCGGGCTGGTGGGATGACAAGAGGAGAGGTAGAACCGGACACAGAGGAGAACATGGAGGATACAGAGAACATGGAGATGGAGAATACAGAGGACATGGGAGAGCAAGCCGGAGAGGAGTCAGACAGAGTGGAGGACTTGGAAGTGGATAACCCGGAGGACAATGTGGAGAAGTGTGTACCTGGGACAATAAATGGACAGTGTGAACACACAGAACTGGAGGAAGTGGATACAGAGACGGGACGAGTGAGTGAAGGAGAGGAGGGACATTTAACAGCCAGGGGCACCAGCCTGCCTCCCAGGCCCAATGTTCCGAGGAGGAACGCGCCGAGAAATCGACGTCCCCCCAAAAAGCTGTCCTGTGAGCTACGAGTCGTGGAGTCAGAGGAGGATCGGCAGAAGATAGAGAGAGGATGGAAGTTGTGGCAGAGAGCCAAAGCAAGAAGAGCAGCAGGACACATGTAGCTTAACACAGCAAAAGCACCCACCTTAATGGGGGGGTACATGCACACATTTTCATCATAAAACACTGCACACCACACTTATTCATTCTTCACATGTTTATTTTGGCAGTTCTCTTTGTTTATGTTTAATAGGTGGTCCTTATTTTGCTTATTTTGTTATGATGACTGAGACGCCATCAATTAAAGAAGGGGTGGATGTAGGGTAGTTGCCTTTTCGCGACCATGGATGGCGCTGTTATGTTGTTGTTGGTCCTCAGCGGTTTAGCGATTGTGGCCTTTTGGCCTTACAGGCCACCGTTTTGTTGCAGGGATTCGCCCGCACAAGCGCCATTTTTGTCAGTTGTTTGTTTCTCTGCCGTAAGGTAAGCTGCATAAACGGTGCTCTGTGTAAATGTAAAGTACTTATGTTTTATCCGTATGTTTTGTGGTAGAATGCTAGCCGTAGGTGAATCCTTCTCTTCTTTCTTTTATTTTTTATACTTATGTCAGTTGTTTGTTTCTCTGCCGTAAGGTTGAACGTTTGAGCTGTGAATGAGAGAAATAAACGGCGGCGTGGTCCGAGCCATAAATCAAGAAAACCATCCGTGTGTCCCTCCTTCCGCACCCCCCCCCAACACCTACACCAAACACAACGCAGAGTCCGGGTGTGGACTGGCGTGAGCTCGCACGGCCTGGGTTACATATGCATGACACAATATGCAGACATTTTGCGGATCGATGTATAAATAACGCACCAAACGGGTCTGCATCATAACTCCAATAACCTGGTTCCAAAATATGTCATGATAGCACAGCTATTTTCCAAATATCGCAATTTCAGCTATATTCTAAATATACCATACACCAATTGTGGTGTATAGGAGGCACACACACACACACAAAATGTGTGTGTGTGTGTGTGTGTGTGTGTGTGTGTGTGTGTGTGTGTGTGTGTGTGTGTGTGTGTGTACAACACACACGTATGAATGTACACAAGCATAGCATCAGCAGATTCTGCAACTTTTATCGACTTTATCCCAGCAAAACTCCTAGCTGCATCCTCTCCTTCGATTCTCTGTGCAGTTCATTTCTACCAGTCAATTCATTCTATCCTGTTTTATTGTACTGCATAGCTCGTTTTTTTTTGTAGAAAGAACTTTGAGAAACTGTGGCCTCCAGAAGCTACTGAAACGGGGAGTGGTGAGAAGCATAATGCTGTAAAAGCATTGGAAAAACGGATTCCATCCCACTGTCACAGCCGAACTTGAGTCTAGTGGTTTAGTTCCAGTTGCCAGACATCTCCTCAAAGAAGTCCACTCCTCAAAATGTTCTTGCCCATCCACATCTCTGGAGTTGCTGTGTGTCAGTGCTTTTCCAGTTCTGTGCATTCTTAGAGACGTTTGTAGCATAGCGTGATCGTCACATTACGTTTTTGAATAGTTGGTCCCTGAATGACCCACATCTTGCACTACACTGCATGAAAAGTCGGATTTTGGTCAGATAGCACCACAGTAAATTGCCCTTGAAGTTTTTACTTTAAGTTTTTTTAAGCTTGAGAAGCCCCTAGGTCTAGGTGAGGCTTTTACATAAAATGCTGTGAGCTGAAAAATGTACCCAGACTGGACCTAAGTCCACGTTCCTACAGAATGGAATATCCAATATATCCCAGAAGGCCACATGGCTTTGACAGAAAATGTTGAGTGTGGATTCATAAATTAAGGTATTTTTATGTTATTATGTATAACCTAATATTTCTATGTTGAACATGAATCAAATTATTTTGTTGGTTTAAGGTAACCCACATTGTATGTAAGTGTATTGGTTCAAATTGTAATTTGACCAATATCTAAAGTATATATTAGAATACATCAGTGGCGGCTGCTGGTCTTTCAAAGAGGGGAAGTTCATTTTCGGCCTACATCATATAAATTGTCAATTTATTTTATGTAAATTCCGCTCTATGTTCCTTTTCAAGGAAATGCTCTGTGACCCTGTCATACCAACTAGCCATCTTCCAGTGACTTGACCAGTGTCTTAAGTTATCAATGGCCAGCAGAGCTAGGCTGCTTAAAAGGCCATGGCCCATTGTGTTACAGGTGTAGGACTTGAGCCGCTTTAAATAGAAGCTAATTTCTACAACTGCAGATGTAGCTCAAATTGTTGCCACTAAAGAGAACAGTTTGTAAAGCTGAGGCATTGCACTGTCCAACTCCATGTCTTTAAGGAACACCAATAAATCACACAGCTTTCCCCTGTCACCCTAATCTGAATACAGGACTTGAAGTTCAGACCTCATGCTCCCTGAATCAAAGTGATTGCCAACTACCAAAACGATATTGAACTTGGAAACTAGGAAATGTGGGAATTCTGTTAAACTGAAACAAGGAATTGTGTGTATAAGTGTATGAAATGTACAATGAAAATTGTCTAGCAATTTTTCCAAGCAGAAATAGGTTGCAGTTTGTCTTTTGACTCGTTTGCAAAATCTGCGATGGGACTGAGCATTTTATGTTTATTTCAAAATCGCTGTCAATCAAACGGCAACTCAGTCTTTCGCAGACCCTCCAATCATCACGCAGAAGCCCAGCTTCCAGGCCAGCCCACTCTCCATTCATCCCCAGAGACTCTGAGTGGCAGGGACATAACCGTAGTATTGTCCAATGACCATCGACTTTCGACGCACTAAAAACAGCGGTTCCATGCAGCCCCATTGGATGGACGCTGAGCTTCATCAGGCAAATGCACTGTGACGCTATGAGAAGGAAATTGAGTCAGTCGACCTGCGATAAGCAGCTGATTCTGAACAAACTCGTCTTCGAGATGGACGTGTTCTAACGCATTTTTACTCAATGAAATGTTAACACAACGGTATATATTTGACCATTTAATTTTTTAGATTTTAGGGGAAGCCGAGCTTCCCTTGCAGTCTTAGAGAGGTCGCCACTGGAATACATTTATATTGGGAGGGGGCCATCTCAATGATTGCACTGGGGCCCTTAATGACCTACTTTTGCCACTGTCAACCTGCCACATCTTATGATAATAAAAAGCCATTGATGTTATTAAGCCTACTTACAAAATGACTGTGGGCTGATCGGAAAACTAGGACGGCTTCTACAGCAGCGTGCCGTCACTCGGGCCGAGCTCAGTGCGCTCTGCCCTGTCTGCGTACCGTCACGGTCAGAGCGCTCTGCGCGGCTGGATCCCAGGCATGGGCACCTAGAAAAGACATAGCGCTTTTCTAACCAGTGGCCACTTAAAGTGCTTTACAATATTGCCTTACATTCACCCATTCATGCACACATTAACACATTCACACACCGACGGCGGTGTCAACCATGTGAGGCGACAGCTAGCTCATCGGCGGCAGTTAGGGTGAGGTGTCTTGCTCAGGGAAACCTCAACAGTCATCTGGGAGGAGCTGGGGATCTAACCAGCAACCTTCAGTTCGCATAAGGCGCTGGCTATATCTTGCTTTAATTGTGTAGCTCATGAGAGCTGGGGGAGGGAGGCGGCGGAGGCATAGAGTGATTGTTACATTTTATTGTATAATAGCTGGCCCCTGATTGGCCCTCATTTTTGCCTCCTTGCCAAAGTGCCGCTCTAGGCAACTGCCTAGTTTGCCGATACGGATGTGCCGCCGCTGTCTCTCACTATGTGATGTGTGAAACCCATCTTCCCTTTATAGCCCCTGTCCTCTGGGGCTGTTCTCAGTGGCCTCAGAAGTGCTGTCCGTGCACAATTCACACACGACTGAGGAACAATGATTAGCGACACCACTTTGCATAATCCGGAGATATCTGTGTGTCACCGAGAACAATGTCTGTCTCCCTTTCCACCCCCTCCTACTCCTACTGCACTGTGCCTCGTCTTCACAACACAAACACTCACACACTCACTCATTCCCAGACTCCCCCTGCGTTCACGGCCCCTCCCCGGGGTGCTGACACCGGGAAGAATCCCCGGAGAAAAGGTTGACGAAGATTGGCGGCTCGCGTTCCCGTTTCCTCTCCTCTGGCTACCACGGGTCGGGAGGAACCCAGAAGGAGGTAGAGCTAGACACAGAAAGATCAGATGACTTCACCCAGGTAACCAGTGTTATAAGAAACCTTCGGGTATGCTCATTCACTGCAGACATAATCACACTGCTCTGTGTTTGACTTTGGTCTTTGCCGTCTAGGAATGAAGTAAAGGCTAAGAGGCAAGTCGGTAGGAAAGGAGAGGGAATGACATGTTGTGGTCGCTGGGCGCTTGAACCCAGGTCACTACAGGGTGTGGCTGCCTATGGGTTTAGGGCAGGATGGCGTTGAGCCACTATCAGGGTGTTTTTGGCCGTCTACTGCGGGTCAGATTCTACAGTATCTTCAATCCAGAGGACGTTGGAATGGAAAACCCAGTGATTGGTGCCGGTGATTGCCACTGATCCTGGCGGGGACAGGGTTTATGGACGATGTGATTGGCTATTTTCTGCAAGCCGGCGGTGTCAGACTCATGGCCCAGTGGAGGGATTGTGATGAGCTGTGTTTGGTATGGGAGGGATAGCTCACCATTACTGCTACCTGCTTTGGAAAAGACCGACTATGTTGGGACGGGAGCCTGTACTTGGCCCGTCACATGAATGCAGGATTGTGTGTGGGCACGTAAAGACACATGCACATGCTCAAAATGATGGCGTGTTCAAGCGGCCTCCGGGAAGTCGACGGGTGTCAGGGTGCTCAGCAGTAAACATAGCCAGAGAATAATGTTTAATGCTGAGGGAGGCAACCCTGGTTGAAGAAAGATAGTAAATTCATAGAATAAATGTAATGGAAAAGGATATAGTGTCTTAGTAAAATCCAACTAGCTGTAACCAAACCAATGCTGCATTTTTAGTGAGCTACTAGTAGCCTACTATTATCATAGTCATAGCCTACTAGTAGCGAAATCGCAGGCTTTGTAAACAAAAACAATTGCGACTGCTTCACTTTTTAATTTTTTTAACGTTTCTGATAAATCAGTTGTATTTACGGCCCTACTAGTTATATTTTACTAAAACAATTATCCCCCTCGCTGTCATGGCCTTCGGCCTCATTCGGCTTCCGGCCTCATGGGCTATTGAGTCATAGCCCATTCGGGCTTGAGGGATAATTATTAGATATCTGCTGTAGAACTGGCTTATAGTTCCTCATTGTTCTACATTTTATTAATGTACACTATACATGTACCTCATTACATTTCAAACAGAGCTCACAAGATATATATGTGTCATAAGACACATTATTCATAGCATTTTTTTTACAAACGTCCACAGAAAGCCACAGGAAATCATCGTAATTGGACCAATTATGTTTCTATTTTAATCCTAATGCGTCTATAATAAATAACACTGTACACCCAGTGTGACTTTTCCTGGTGGGATTACAAGCCAATAGTTTCCTTTCATTAGAGGAGGCAACCTGCCTTGGAAAATAATGAATGCTGGTGGTAACCTTGCAGAATAATTGGGCTATTTTTCAGTGTTTGACAAAGAAAGTGAATTGTAATAATTTAGATGTTTAATATTTCCCCTTCATTATTTCCTTCCACTTTTCAGATTTATCAAAATACACACACCTAGCACACACAACACACAAACTTGCACACAAACACACGCACGCACGCACACACACACACACACAAACCAACATGCCTGACA
>OMLJ01114015.1:0-14024 GCA_900302595.1 Gadiculus argenteus
GTATTGATTGAAGTTGATTTTTTGAGAATTGATTCACGCACAAAGAAATGAAGGAAAGATGTTTTATTTTAGAATATATTTATTGTAGAAATGATTTGTATATAAGTTAAGTCTAAGCAAGGACTGTGTGTGTGTGTGTGTGTGTGTGTGTGTGTGTGTGTGTGTGTGTGTGTGTGTGTGTGTGTGTGTGTGTGTGTGTGTGTGTGTGTTTGTGTGTGTAGGAGTGTGTGTTGGGGTGCAGGGACAACATGGGGGGACAGTGTGTGGATGACAGTAAAGGATGAATAATTTACCACTAGGGACGAGAGAGAGAGAGAGAGAGAGAGAGAGAGAGAGAGAGAGAGAGAGAGAGACAGACACAGACAGACAGACAGACAGACAGACAGACAGACAGACAGACACACACAGACAGACAGACAGACAGACAGACACAGACAGACAGACAGACACAGACAGACAGACAGACAGACAGACACAGACAGACAGACAGACAGACACAGACAGACAGACAGACAGACAGACAGACAGACAGACAGACAGAGACCTTTTTTGAAACAGTAGTTAACCTTTTTGAAACAGGCAACAGGGCCCTGTTTGTTCCTCAGTAACTACCTTAGGGCCCTGTTTGTTCCTCAGTAACTACCTTAGGGCCCTTTTAGGGCCCTGTTTGTTCCTCAGTAACTACCGGCGATTTTGCGTACCTGATTGTAAACTGTTACAGTTTATTTTATTAATACTTTTGTATCTGAAGGTCTATCTTATGGTTATTTGATTACTGCTCTTGTATCTGAAGGTCTGGGTCGTCCCTATCTTATGGAGTGCTTTGAAGAGGCCAAAAAACTGGTGGATGATGCTTACAAGTACTCGCGAGATGTGTGAGTTTGTTGTTTGAGTGAAAATTTAACAAATTCTCGTTAATTAAACAAATATCACAGAAAATAATACTGTAACAGGATACTTCCACCATATGCATTAAAGTCACTTTTCCATTTGTCTAATGATTAAATTATAAACCCAACAAAGAATTGACATTACATACTTTTTCACTTTCATAATTAATTAATGAATTAATTTGTTTGTAATCATAACAGCCAATCCGCTTGACCTATCATGACCTATTTTTATGATTATCTTAATATAATCATGTTAATACTGCTATTCCCCTCCCCTCCGTTCCCCCGCCAGGAGTCTGAGCAGGGTTCGTCGAGAGGTCGTCTCTCCAGCGGACATCCTGCGCCTCATGAAGCAGCCGCGGGCAGACTCCCGCTCGGCCGTGCGCTCGGCCGACTACATGGCCCAGACGCTGCGCCTGCTGCACGACCGCGTCCACCGCGTGCACAAACGCTCGCTCAACGCCACAGGTCAGGCCGCTCTGTAGGGCTGAACGATTCATCACATCCAAACCGACACGGCGATGTAATAGAACGCGATATGGAAATCGCGAAGGCAGCGATTAAAACAAACAAAAAAAACATTTTTTTTTTGGGGGGGGGACGGATTTGTAACTGACTGGAGATCAGTACGATTCGTATTATAGTTATAGTAATAGTTAAATAATGATGTTATAATATAAATTAATCTCAAGAAATAGGCCTGGCCTAAAGGAAAGAGCAGTTGATATGTTGACTGCCTCCAATGTTGTGTTGGTCATTCTATAGAATTATTTATTGCTTGTTTAGTGAATAATACAGAACATAAGGAAAACATACGAAAATTGCATCCTAAATCGCAATCGCAATATTGGTCGAAATAATGGCAATAGCCGCGTACCGACCAGGAATTTTTCAGTCCCAGGCTTTTTTTTTGGCTAAGCCCACGCATTAGCTCCCCTTGTCGTCGCGTACGCACCACAGGGAAGTTCCAGAGGCTTACCAACGGAGCGTCGACTAGCTACGAGCGGCTCAGAAAAGTACTACCTCTGCTCAAGGACTTTCTGAGCCGCTGTAAGAGCCCCTGTAAGAGTCCTGAGGGGTGGATCCTGGGCGGATCCTCTCCTCAAACCTCACCCACAAAACCTCACTAGCAGGAAAAGTATGCCTGGTCGGTACGCGGCTAATTACATTATATCCCCAAATCGTTCAGCGCTACCACTCTGTTGTTGTTATTGTTGTTGTTGTTGACCTCTATTGTCTGTATAGTATCGTCAAGTACTGTAAAGTATTGTCCTATGTCTGCTGTTCTCCAGACCTGCTCCCTCTTGAAGACCTGAAGGTTCTCTCAGAGATCTCTGGGTGTGCAGCCAGGGTCAGGGATCCGTCCTGTCGCACCATTCAGAACCTGGACAAGTACAGGACCACCACCAGTGTCTGCAACAACCTGTAAGAGCGACCACTGTTTTTTCCCATGTGTCTACAGTGTTTCCCGTTATTACTTTTATTTTGAAACATTGCAATTAAAATATATGCAAATGCAGTTGATTACCACAGACGTACCACCGATATAGACCTCTGAAGAATAAGTCCCGCCTCTGAGGCTACGGTTCCCTCGGTCTAATGTCTATGGTTAATAACATGGGGTTTATGAATGATCGTACGTAACAAACTCTGTAGTTGGCGAAGAAGTAAAAGCTGCGTCACGTTTTGAACTACACACTTTTTCCATCTAGTTTCCACTGGGTTTTTGGATTGTCGGTGCCGTTAAAGTAGCATTAATAATCGTTTACCAACTTAACGGCACAGACAATCCAAAAACCCAGTGGAAACTACCGGTAGATGGAAAAAGTGTGGAGTTCAAAACGTAACGCAGCTTTTCCTTCTTCGCCACCTACAGTTTTTGTTATGTATGATCATTCAAAAACTCCATGTTAATTCCCATAGACATTTGACCGAGGGAACCGGAGCCTCGGAGGCAGGACTTATTCTTCAGAGGTCTATGTGGACAGAGGTTATATAAAAATGATTGACAGATTGTGGAAACTAGGCTTTGAGTCGTAAAAAGTGTTTCACCATGCCGTCAACAGGAGGAACCCTCGCCAGGGGGCCTCCAACACGCCCTTCAAGCGCTGGCTCCCCGCTCAGTACGACGACAACATTGCCCTGCCCATCAGCTGGAACAGCGACAACCGCTACAATAACTTTGTGCTCCCTCTGGTATGATGTCGTCGTCAGCCCATGTGGCGGCGGCGGCCGCGGCATCGCGTGACGTAAAAAACCCACGTGCGGAAAATACAACACGTCTGTCTACAAAGGATTGTGTCGGTCTTCCTTAGGTCAGAGAGGTGTCCAACCGCATCCTGGCGATGAGGGACAAGGACGTGGTCAACGACAGGGAATATTCCTACATGCTGACCCTGTTCGGCCAGTGGATCGACCACGACCTCACCTTCACCCCCTTCTCCCCCAGCATCCGCTCCTTCAGCAACGGCCTCCACTGTGACGAGAGCTGCGAGCGCTCCGAGCCCTGCTTCCCCATTCAGGTGTGGTCACCGACTGGGTCCCAGTTGGGGATTTTATTGTGGAGTACGACCGATATGTGTAGACAGTGACACTGTGGTCTGCATCACCGTCGTCATCTGCACTTTTCTACACAGATCCCCCCCGGAGACCCCCGTTTGCCCACTGGCGCAGACAGCTGCATCCCAGTCTTCCGATCGGCGCCCGTGTGTGGGACCGGATATACAGGATATGATTTTGCCGGCGTGGCGAACAAGCGGGAGCAGATAAACACCGTGACGGCGTTCCTGGACCTGGGCACGGTGTACGGCTCGGAGGAGCAGCTGGCCATGGACCTCCGCAACCTCACGAGCGATGCGGGCCTCATGCGCGTCAACGACAAGTTCAGGGACAACGGCCGAGAGCTGCTGCCGTTCAGCCCTCTGCACGCCAACATTTGCGCTTCACGCAGGAGACTCACAAACGACAGCAGTGCCCAGGAGGTGCCCTGTTTCGTTGCAGGTTGGCGCATATATATCTATCTCTATCTATCTCTATGTCTATATCTACATCTGGCTATCTCTATCTCTATGTGTAGCTCTTTATTTGGTATTCACAGAGTATCTGTGGATAGCTATTGCTATTCTAGGGTTTGGGGATTATTACATTGGATGGTAACACCTATATGTCTGTGGTGGACTGGTCAGAAGTTTTCAAATTTGGGGGTATATATACATAGCCCTGATAAACAGGTCTCCAAACGGTTTGGTGCCAAAATATTGATTGGGGTGCGATAACTTTTTGTTATCGCTTTGTAACTTTTTGTTTTTTTACGTTCAGCTTGGCCGCCCCGATGAAAGATTCTGTACTTGGTGTACAGTACATGCCTTATTTTTGCCATTGGGACCCATATTATTCGTCTGCATATATTTAGAATTTTGTTCAATATTCATATCTATTTCTATCTATCTCTTATACTCAGAATCTATCACTGTCTGTTTGTCGGTTTCTATCTCTCTATTCTATCTCTCGATCATAGCTAGCAGACCGTTTGTAGACTCGCGACAAAGTTACGGTTGTGTACGGCTTGTGTCGTGTTTCCAGGTGACTTGCGCGTCGATGAGAACATTGCCCTGTCGTCCCTCCACACCCTGTTTGTGCGAGAACACAACCGCGTGGCCCGCGAACTCAAGAGGATAAACCCGCATTGGGACAGTGAGACCCTCTACCAAGAGGCTCGTAAAATCATGGGCGCGTACAATCAGGTAAGCCCCACCCTTGCACCCCTTTATTCATCTCCTCTACTCTCACTCGTGCTGGCATCTCCGATACATCCTCTACTGAACGTACCCTTCTCCTCTTTCTCTTCAACATGTGTCTTTCTCCCTCTCCCTCCTACTCCTCCACCTCACTTCTCCATCCCCCTTCTCCTCCAACAAAATGTGTTTCTCTTCCTTATCCTCCTCCTCAATACATTGACCTCTTCCTCCTCAACATGTGTCCCTCCTCAGATCTTGGTTTTCAGGGACTACCTTCCCAACATCGTGGGTGACGAGGCCATGTCCCGAAAGCTGGGCCGCTACCCGGGCTACGACCCTAACGTGAACCCCAGCATCGCCAACGTGTTCGCCACCGCCGCTTACCGCTTCGCCCACTTGACCATTCAGCCCTTCCTAGCGCGCCTGGACGACAACTACCGGGAGAGCGCCCGCATCCCCAACGTGCCTCTCTTCAAGGCCTTCTTCACCCCCTGGAGGGTCGTATTCGAAGGTGAGCGACGACACTGACACAAGGGCTCGCTAAAAACATGAATTTCAAACGAGATAGTTTTCCTCACATTGTTGTTGGTTCATTGCAGGCGGGATCGACCCCCTGATCCGAGGTCTGGTGGGCCGTCCTGCCAAACTGGCCGATCAGGACTACATGCTGGTGGACGCGTTGAGGGAGAGGCTCTTCCAGTTTGTCGAGCACCTGGCTCTGGACCTGGGGTCACTCAACATGCAGAGGAGCCGGGACCACGCCATCCCTGGTACCTATCCTCTAAAAGCCTCTCCTCCTCTCGCCTGCTGCCTCTTTGCTCACTTGATTTCATTCCCTTTTATTAAACCATGAGTATGTAAACCGGCAGCTTACACACTAAACTACCAAAGCAACCTATTATTTTCCCCTTTGAAGCCAAGAATGGGCTAGACCTACAAGGTCAGGGCTCTGAGCTCCTCAGACTTTCTTCTCTTCTTTTTGATTGGTTTTGTGTAGATAAAGTGAGTGAAAGGGTGTGTTTTGAGGGCTGTTTTGAATGATGAAAGAAGCATTGTGGATGTCATTGGGGAGGGCATTCCAGAGGGAGGGGGCGGCTGCAGCAAAGGCTCTGTCTCCCCAGGACCGGAGATTGGTCCTGATGGGGTGGAGAAGGGAAGTAGGGCGGGGCCAGGTTGTTCAAAGCCAGGCTTTGAAGGTGAGGAGTAGTATTTTGAAATCAATCCGGTATTTGACGGGAAGCCAGTGGAGGTTGTGAGCATACGTGCTGCAGAGTTTTGAACATATTGCAGTTTATTAAGGATGTGTTTTGATGAGCCTTATAGGATAGAGCTACAGTAATCAAGGCGGGATGAAATGAATGCGTGGACCAGAGTTTCGGCGGCTGAGAGTGAGGGGAAGGACGGAGACGAGTGATGTTTCTGAGGTGGAAAAAAGCTGTTTTTTAATCTAGTTTATATGTGGAGGAGTGAGAGGGTGGGGTCAAGGATGATACCTAGGTTGCGGACGCAAGTGGAGGGGGTGACAATTGAACCATCAATATTGAGGGAGAGGTCCTGAGCGGCTGAGGGATTTTGATGGCCAATGATGAGGATTTCAGATTTATTGCAATTTAGTTTGAGGAAGTTGTGTTGCATCCACGTTTTTACATCAGCGAGGCAGGTGATGAGGGTGCACTGGGTTGCTGCAGAGAGGGTCTTGGTGGAGAGGAGAGAAAGGAAAGGAGATCTGAGTGTTATTGGCGTAGCAGCGAAAACAGAGACCATGTTGGCGGAGGATTTGACCGAGTGGGAGAATGTAGATAATGAAAAGTAGGGGACAGAGTACAGAGCCCTGGGGGACACCATGAGTGACTGGGGAGGTGGGGGATTTGCAGTTGTTGACTGAAATGAATTGGCGTCTCTCAGAGAGATAGGAAATGAACCAGGTGAGAGTGGTGCCAGTGATGCCAAGTGAGGACTGGAGGCGGGAGATGAGGATGGATTGGTTGATGGTATTGAAGGCAGTGCTGAGGTCAAGGTGGATAAGGATGGCGAGGGAACCAGTCAGAGAGGAGAATGTCATTTGTGACCTTTAAAAGAGCTGTTTCAGTGCTGTGTCTGCAGTGGAAGCCGGATTGAAAAGGTTTATAGAGGTTATTGTAACAAGGTGTGATTTTAACTGGGAGGTAATGTTTCTTTCTTACATTTTTGAGAGGAAGAGGAGATTGGAGATGGGTCGGAAATTGCTCAGTGTTTCAGGGTCAAGTCTAGGTTTCTTCAGAAGGGGGTGACAGCAGCGAGTTAGAAGGCGGGCGGGACTAGGCCAGTGAACAGAGAGGAGTTAATAACTGAGGTGATCAGGGGCAAGAGTGAGGGGAGACAGGCCATGGCTAGAGTGGAGGGGATGGGGTCCAGGATGCAGGTATGCAGGTTTTCATGCCAGTGGCAGGTAGGTCGGCTGGGGTGATTTCAGTGAATGAGGAGAATGGGTGAATGGCAGGAGGGGGTGGTGGAGGTGGAGAGTGGGGTGGAGGCGTCAGTTGGCTGTGTTTAATGTCAATTTTTCTTTGGATGTGCGAGAAGAATGAGAGACATTTACTGACAGTGAAGGAGTTGGAGATGGTGTCCCTAGGTTTATTTATTTGACCTTTATTTATCCAGGAAGGTCCCATTGAGGAAATAATATCTCATCTTCCAGGGAGTCCAGTTACAGTACAGTACAGTACAGTTACAGTACAGAGATAACATAGACCACATAGACAGACTGACAAGCAAAGCATAAGCAAACAAAAAGTTGAAGGTTTATTTATGGTGGAAAACAGAGTCTTGGGGTTGTTGCTGCCTGATTGTATGACGAAGGACTAGTACTGTATGATGAGTAGTAATACTGAGACCAGTTCTATTGGTTAGCCGATCGGGTTGGCAGCCCTTGGATTTGAGGTGATGGAGATGATCAGTGTACCAGGGGGTGGAGTGAGTGAAAGAGACAATCTTAGTTTTGATTGGAGTGAGCTGATTGAGACAGGAGGAGAGTGTGTCATTATATATTGCGACCAGGTCAATAGGGGATGTGTTCTGGATGAGGGCGTTTTTGCTTGACTTGTGGTGTGGGGATGAGAATGGCCATGGTGGTAGCCAGGTGGTTGGAGACGGTGAGGTCGGAGCTGGACAGATTGCTGATGGTGATGCCGGTGGTGCAGACAAGGTCCAGTGTGTGTACTTTTTTTATGGGAAAATCCACATGTTGGGTGAAGTTGAAGATGTTTAAGATGTCCAGACGTTCTGTAGAGGGTTTGGAGTCAGATGAGTTGACATGGATGTCGAGTAACCAAGTATGGATGGAGTGAAGGCACAGAGTTAGAGTCAGACAGGTCAGATAGGAAAGGGGGGGGCGGGGGGTGATAAATAACTGCAGTAACCAGGGGTTTGGGTCCAGACAGTTTAGATGACTTGCAAATGATTCACAATCTGATGGAAATCCACCTCTTTTTACTCATTAATCCGCTAGGCTACAATGCGTGGCGTAAGTACTGTGGGCTGTCCCAGCCCAGCAACGAGACCGAGCTGGCTGAGGTTCTGAACAACGCGGGCCTGGCCAACAGGCTCCTGCAGCTGTACGGAACACCCAGCAACATCGACGTGTGGATGGGAGGCGTGGCAGAACCCTTCGTTAAGGGAGGCCGTGTGGGCCCTCTCTTCTCCTGCCTCATCGCCAACCAGTTCAAGGACATCCGTCAGGGAGACAGGTACGCATAGCCTGCCTAGTGCCAGAGTGGAGGCAGGAGGCTGCTGTTATTTTCTTCAGCACAAGAGGCGTGATCAACGGGCCAAGTTCAATTGGCTGCTTGCCGTCGCTTCCCTGTCATCATTGTGTTAAATCAGCCAATAGCACGCCATGGGGAAAAGCCTGCATCGGAAGCAGAAAGAAATGTATTGCTCTTCTCCAGACCCTTCTGCAGGGCGAATTCAAATCGCCGGCAGAACGGGCTGGGGGTACCTAGTCTAAGGTACGCATGCAGACATGTATGGACTGACTGACTGAGGGTGTGAAACAGAAAGAAAGGCAACCCGGTGGGATCTAGATCATCTTTGGAAGATGATTGATGGTGCGAGTTTGAGTTGAATGAAGGGGTATGTAGAGGTGTTTGTATGTGGACCCCTCCCCACCCCAACCCCGTAGCTCCACTTTACTAGGCCAGGTATGATCCATCTCATTAACTTTTAGTTCTGTTTGCCATGGACAGGTTGTGGTACGAGAATCTGGGCGTGTTTACCGCCAGCCAGAGGCAGGCGCTGAGCAATGTCACCCTGGCCAGGATTATCTGCGATAACACAGGCATCTCCATGGTCCCCCGGGACCCCTTCAAATTCGTCAGCGCTAGAAACCGCCTGGTCCGCTGCTCCAGCATCCCACGCATGACCCTCTGGCCCTGGAGGGCGAGGTCCAGAGAGGGCCCTGATGTGGCGAGGTCAGGTGAGGAACAGCGATGGGGTCAAAGGCTCACTTTCACTTTAGAATAACGTTTAGCTTGCACATTTTATTGAATCATCTTACGTTTTTTAAAGGCCTCGTTTGTTTTTGCAGGCACAAATGAAATTCTTGCAGCCATTGAAACTGAGGTAATAATTATGAATGTATTTTTTTGCATCCAGTTTTGGACAATACACTTATTAATATGTTGAATTCCCATACTTCCCCACAGATCCTTCCCCCCTTTCTTTTTAATACACTGATGTATAAATACTGAGGGAGAAAAGATGGCATGTACTGATTTTTATAATCTTGTTTGTATCCAGAGGAACAGGCTGTACCTGGCAGAGCAGGACATCATGGGCAGGATGGAGACGGAGATGGAAGTGGACAATGAGGTGGTTATGTCTCACGTCTCTGTAGGACCAAAAGAATGAGCTAGTTCAGGAATAAGGACGTGTGATCTTCTGAACAATTATCTGTGTTCCGATTGGTAATTGGATATGTGACAAATGCTAATTATATTATAGAGAATTTTAGGACAGGTCATTAAAGTATGTGAACTAATGTCCCTTTTGCATAGATTCACTTATGACTTAAACAAGGATCAGCTGCTGAAATTGTTTTAAATCCTACAAGCGCCTCGCATAGCTTTACAACAGTACAGTATTAAAGTTACAGAGCAAGCCAGTACATGAACATCTGACACGTGATGAAGCTGTTCCTCTAACATTACCTTCTGCTTGTGTTTTCCTCCTCTGAAGGTTCCCTATGAATAAGCGGTGAACCTGGCCCTTAAAGAATAAATAATTCTAATCAATGCAACCTGTTAACTGTCCTTCCTCCTTGACTTAATTGTGAACTTTCATTCAACAATTCAACAAACCAATTCTTCCTTTAAAGCCGTTTTTTCTTTAAAATGTGAAATACTGTTGGCTGATTAAAAAAAAATCACCCCATTATTTAGGACCACTGTTACACCATGAAATATAGTACACTGAAATGTTTAACCACAACTTTGACAATGGAATTACAATATTTACATAAAGTACTTTGTCAGAGCTGGTAAGATTTTTACCATTGACATTTTAGACCTTGTTTTGTTTTGTTTACTGACTGAATATATTTGCACTAATCAGTTCTGTTTGAGTCTGTTACTCAGTTTTAATCTGAAATATTAACACATCTTGAATTGTTTCATGTTTCATATTAAACGCAACTGCTTTGGAAAAATATTTCCTTGAATATATTATATTTCCTTGGTTGAAATAGTTAAATGAAGATCAATTGTTTTGTAATAACCTTTAAATCTTTTAATCTTTAATTTAAAAAAAGAGGAAGAATAAATAAGCAATCTCTCAACACTGCTTCCCTTTCCCATCAGTGTCAGGATGAATAAATCTCACACAATTCTGATTAAAAATGTTACCTACCTGTTTCTTGCTCACTGTTTGATGATTGGTTAATCGGTGGTTGATACGATATGCTTGCATGGGTAAAAAATAATAAAAATCCCAAAACTGCTTTATATACAACACCAACAAAACACTATTGATCAAAACCAAATGTTGAATGCTGTATGACACAAGATAAAAAAATACATTGAAACAGCTGATCAAGTTTCCCCATGACCTCATCTCAAGGAAGACACTTAATTTGGGGGGACGGCTGTATTGTTCTGGCTATTTCTGTCTTGTACATCATTGACTAGTAAAGTCACTCATGCAATAGCATTCGTTTAACCTATACAGGGCAATTAGTCTCTGTACATCTTATCCTATGTTTTTAAAACTTAATTTAATTCAAAATTCAAAATAAGATAAATCTACTAAACTAAGATACATCTATCCTAAACCTAACCCTAAAAACAAAAAAAATGCAATTTAGCAAAACCCTAAAAATACTGCCAATATATTTATTGTAGATTACGGTTAGATTTAAACAGCAAAGACAGAGACATGTTACAAGTCAACAACAACAAAATTTATTGCTGCAATTTAAAATTCAAAATTTACTGATCAAACGCCACGTTTCCAAAGCAAATCAGTAGGGAACATTTTTCCCCTCAACGAGATGGCAAAAATAATCAACTCAAGAAATACACAGCAAAAGCGCAATTTGGGTAGGCTACAACTGCAACGAGCATAGTAGGCACAAATAGTAAAAAGGAGGCAGAGAGTTAGGGCTACTTATAAAGACATAGCCTAAGACAGGTCAAGGAATCCACTAAGTCTACTCCGGCGCAGACATAGGCTGTCGGGCTATTCCAGCTGCAGAGTGCAAATGCACCTGCAAGAGAGAAGCAGGGGTGGAGGTGTAAGCAGAAACACATGGCAGCAAGTTTAGACTATAGGCTATTTCTCATAAGACTTTGGGACAGAAATTAGAACAGGCTACTATGATCGGGACAAAGCATGATAATGAATGAAAGAGCGAGAACGAGAGAGTGAGCGCCAATCAATGAAACCTTATGCGGAATCAGAGGGTCTGCTCTCTTTGCTGTGCAACGCATGTTTCAGAAATCAGCACATTAAGATCAATGTAGTTGTCACACAAGCTATTTTTTATTTTTGTAATATGGAATTCATTCAGGGGGGAAAATGACGTGAAAAAATGTACACAGTGTGTTCAGAATTACGCCTGCTGGCGTCACTGACTCTGCATGTGGTTGGTTTTCCATTAGGATCATGTTCAGTGACGTTAACCCTAGTTCAACGCCCCATACACAGCACGACTGCAGAACTACTTTTTATTGAAGACCAACGGTTATTCATGAAACACAGCGCACCTAACAAACAAACATAACACTCACAATACAATGGTGGTGACAACAATGCACACAACATGACAACAGAACAACACACAACTACACACCAACAATGAACAACCCCAACCCATTAACCCAACTTAATTTAATGACTATAAAGGACCCAGAAGGGCCCCGGAACGTCCAAACAACACAGGTAACAGTGAATACCCAGGATCCCCTGCGCGGAACCTGGGACAGGCGTCCACGGAACTGGGTACCACAGTATGTTGTGTCTGTGTCCAGCTGTCAGACATTTAGTTTTATAAGGGAATACATTTTATTTTTGAATACAAAAATAAATCACTCAATGCTGCTTGAGCTGCTAACTGATAGAGTAACTGGAAAACCAATGCAAATGAACACAATGAACACTAAGAAAATTTTAGCCTAACCTCTGCTTCCCATTTTCAGCGTGAAACCTTACATATTCACATAATAGAGGAACTCAGAATGCTATGTCTATTTTCAAGAGAAGAAAGGTGAAGTTAATCGTGTTCAATTATCATTTAAATAGAACTTCAACTTGAAATCATCTTTCAGGAACTTAAAGGTGTCCTTCCGCGAGAAACTGTTTAGTACTGTTCCTTTTGAAATACGATATGTCTCTAGGAGTTGCATATGCATGCTGAACATGAAAATGTGCTTCTACCTCAATTGCCTGCATTAGCAAATGCAGGAAAATAGACTCATAAACGATCGAATCAGAAAAGCCCCTGCATTAGTATTCATGGCCTCACCCACCTTGGCTTGCGACGGCCCACGGGAAGACAGTGTTGAGTTCATGCCTGTGCTATTTGTGGCAATAACAAACCAATGTTGCATCTCTTGGCCAAGAAAGAAGAGTTGAGGAAGAAATGGTTGGATTGGACATTACCACTATTAATGTCCAATCCAACATTACCACAGCTCCGGAGCTCCTCAATTCCAGAGCTGCTCAGGTGCCCCGGCCGAGCTCCCGGACTCCGCCGGTGCATTCAGCCTGTGCGGGTGCACTCCCGTGCTGGGGACTGAGACACATTCGAAAGTGCATTTTCAGAAGTGCTGGGTACAATGAGGATGCACTTTTTTTTTTCTCTTTAGTGCAGGTAATAAAAGGTTCTGAAAGACTGCATATACATGTAGCTTACTAATGAATAAAATGTATACAAAAAACTGACTACTGAAACCTACTGTCTGGGCCAAGTTGTTTGATGGCTAACTTTTCTTTTTTTTATTAACTTCTCAAATGTTTTTTAACAGAAACTCAACACTATTAATCACTATAATATAGTGATATATTTTATATATTTTATTTTATTGTCACTAATGATCATTTAAATTATTTAAATGATCATTAGTGACAATAAAATAAAATATATATTTTTTTTTACAAAATTTGAGTTTCGGTTTTGAAATGCATTTCCACTATCCTAACCTTTTCTTTTAATTCCAGTTCTGGAGTTGGTGTTCAGTTTTTTATTAATTGAGTTTTTCTGTGAAAGGCCGCCTTGAGAAAGGCGATCCTATCAAGCCAGCCACAACGTTGCTCTCGGCTTCTGCATCGCTCTCACCACTCTGCCCCGCCCACTAGGCCTTCACGAAGGCCAACAAGCTTTAGTTTTTGTCCCGCCCACTGAAAATCAAACCGTGATTGGTCAATTTTCCCATCACTCTCCAACCTAAAACACATAGCTAGGCCTTCTCCGAGATTCGTGAAGGCCTAACCAATGAATGAGCCAGCTAACCGGGCTTCGATAGAGACGGACGATTCTGATTGGATAACATGTTTCAGACAGTGGCTGCGGTTACATGATGACTTTTAATTCTGAAAACTTCGGAATCAAATCATTCGGAAGTAACGTTTTTTTTTTATTAGTTCTTTTTATGTACAATCTTAATTCCGAATAGGTGTTTACATGAAAGAAACTCTTTATTCAGATGTTTTTGAGTCATCGTAAGGTTTGGGGCTGGAAAGGCTTCTGATTGGATGAATGCCTCCCGGGAGATGGTGGAAGTGGGGGGGGGGGGGGGGGGGTTGCTGACGGATGTCAGGCTGGGTTCAGGGTGCTCTGTTGGTGTGGACGCCCGGGGTGGGTGTCTGGGTGTCTGTGTGTCTGGCGGTCGGTGATCGACGCCGCGGTGCTGCGGGTGGGGTA
>OMLJ01114016.1:0-20019 GCA_900302595.1 Gadiculus argenteus
GGGGGGGGGGGGGGGGGGGGAGAAACTTTAAATAAAGTCACCAATAGATTTAGAATAGCAATTATTATACAAAAACAATGCAAATAATTTCACCCATACAATGCACTTATTATGAAGCAGCGAGGAAAACAAGTAACATTTATATCAGCAAGAGTGTGTTATCCTTCCACCAGTCACTGAAAGCAAAGATAATTGTTCTGTCATACTTCCCAACCCTAACATTTGGGATTGGGCCCCACAGACTCCCATATCATTGGTGGTTACGCCACTAAGAGAAGTTGTGTTGGTCTTTATATGAAATTAGAGGCCTTACTGAATGAAAATGTGTAGCAGCTAAGAAAAGCATACTGTTTTGTATCAAGAATTATCAAACTAACTTACCTACTTATCAGTGCCGTGCCGGGTCCATTGGAGAGCCATGGTTGTCTTCATGCTGTTCATCGTCACTCAAAGCCTCCTTGAACCCCTCCTTAATATCCTCCTGGCCTTCCTCCAGCTCTCCTCCCAAGATCACACTCTGCTTCACACTGACAGAGATGACCAGAGCTTGCGCAATGCCAAAGATCAACGCAAACTGAGGAAGGTACTCCTGGATCACCCAGAGCAGCCCTGCCATCCCAACCGTGGAAACAAAGAACATTGCCATCCCATGAAGCCACAGCCTCAACGCACCTTGGATCCCAAGCACCTCCAGGATCAGCTTGGTTGGCGGGGACACGGTCCACAGGAAGCCGACCACAACAAGGTCAAAGAGGTGGCGCAGGAAATTGAAGCATATTTCATAATGCTCGGGTAAGATCTCCCCTTCCCAGCTGTGTACAAACAGGCCAATGGTGGACCACACTCGGGTGAGAGTAGGTGGTGTAGGGGATGGTGGAGGTGTTCCATAATCAGAGAACTCTGCATCATTGTCCCATGCCTCTTCACCTTTCCGTCGGCTAAGCCCACCTAATTCGGTTTTTGTTGGCGAGAAAGAGAATGGTATGATCTTATTCCACCAATTAGGGGCATGTTCGGCTTTCCGCAATTCCTGCTTTCCTGCCCCCAAATCGGCCATATCTATAGACTGCAATTTCTCATGGGCCTCCCAAAACTCTTCTGCCCCATTTGATTGGTCCTTTTGATAGTTAGCCCAAGCCCAAGGACTTAAACTGCGGAGGCCCCAGAAGCGTCTCTTCTCACTTGTCACAGAGTCTATTGTGGTATTTTCTGACTCGGCACTTCTACCCCACAGACGGTATGAAAACGTGGGACGCACCCATCCCCACACCTTTCCGATTACAGCTGTCATTTCCAAAAATAGTGTTCTTAAATCTGTGTAACCAACTCTGTTGATATGAAAATTATCTCCCTTTTATTTGTGGACTAGATCGCTCAGTGTTTACTTGTCAGCCAAGACAACGGCTCCACTGTTCCGTCTTTTGAAGCAGCGGGTCTAAGGCGAGTTAGACCCCGGGGGCAGAGTGCTTATCAATGGGCGTTAAACTAAAAGCAAACATCGATCCGAACACATTCGCTGGATGCCAAAACGATGGCCTCTAAACAGGTGGTCTTCTGGGCCGATCGAAAACCTTTGTTCTCCAGGAGACTTGTCAATCCAAACCCCACCAAAATAAGAAACCTACGAGTGTCAGCGGGAGGTCCTCGGTGGTTATAAAGGTCAGCAGCTGAGGAGCTAACGAGTCAGGAGCTCCTTCAGATGTTAGACGATCTTCATGCAGATCCGTCCTTCCTGTCAGGAGAAAACTCTGTAAGAACAGGATTTCGACTTAAACGTCCACGTTGACAAAAAAACAACTTTAGCTAGCTTAACCTAGCACTGACTAGCTTTCACCTCAAACAGTAGCCAAGGAAAAGGGTCGATCTTTTCCCGGTATTTAAGTTACTATGCTTTATAGTCTACAACTTGGCCGCCTGAAACTCACCTTGCTGACTATGACGTAATCTCATCGACCGGACCATCAGGTTTATATTTAAGCATTTGACAGAAATGCTACGATTTGGCTAAAAGACCCATTCGTTGTCCAAAGTTTTCGAAGCATGTGTAGACGGACGGTCCATGAGAAAGGACCGGTCAGAAGGACGGGCAGTCGGGACTCGCTGCCATGTCAACATACGACCAGCTCCCACCTTACCGGAAATTAAAGCAGCATCCGGTTTATACTCGCGCTACACTGCTGGAGGCGGTCCTTTAAACGGGTACATTACTGCAAGGCATTTGGGATCTGAACAATCGCCGAACTTGGGTTTAAATATAGCATTTAATAAAATGCTATGTTAAATATGCAAAAATCAAAATGCATCTACTAGCACATAAGTTTGAGCAATAACGCCAAAGCATTACTTATAGCATTCACAAAACTGTACAGGCCAATTGATTTAGAAACTCATTTATTGAAGTGCAGTTTAAGGACATTTCACAAGCAATGTTTATTTCTGAAAATCCCATAGTCAAGACTAACTATTTGTTCAAACCAACAGTACAATTAAATGTATCAAAAACTCTTTATTACAGACTGTTCTGCAAGACAGATTCAGTTAAAGACATTTCAAGAAGGTGCCGGGCAGGACGTCCACATAACACCTCACTTGATTGCGTTTGATGAATTTCTAGCCTCTTCCAAAAACGGCACCTGTAAGACAAAACAAATTAGCATCAATTTTGAGCATTTGCAGAAACTATGCTATGAATATGCTGCCTCCAGGGCAACCTGTAGGAGCAAGCTACTCACCGAGTCAACAGGCATGTCGTTTTCTGTTTGTAATCCATCCGTTACTTGTCTATTAATGGGAAAATGCACCATTAGTATAAATTGAAATTGAAACAATGAACAGCTTTGAATGAACTACTACGGTATGCCAAGTCAGCGTACTGTGAAAGATCTTCATGAGTGATAGTCAGAGACTCTAGTCTAGTGAATTCATCATTACTGCATACCAGTTCTAATCAGCCGAGGCTGAGGCATAGTTAAAACTTACTGGATGTCATCCTTCAAGTGGCTGCTGCTCTGCCAGGGTTTATACATCTGAAAAGGCAAATATATTTTAAATTGACAGAACACTTAAAAAAAAAAACTTCCAAACATGGCTTCAGTCTCAGTGCGCTGCGAGTAAGCTTCATGTTATGTCAGAAGAACCTTATAACAAATCATCATCGACTTGATAGAAGAGACCACTTTGTAAGTACACTTACAGAGGGAATCAGGTCTGCACCATTAGAGGATCCAAATGTTCATGTCAAGTCTGTTTGAAAGACAAGGATGCAATTGGTTAGCATCAACTGCATTTAACATTCAACTCAAGACATGCAGCACATGCTTGTCAGCGTACTGTGAAATAGCTTCATGGGTTAGTCAGAGACTCTAGTCAAGTGATTCATCATTTAAGCACACAACTCCCACAGATATCATAAACCAGATCTAGACTTACCGTTACATGTGCCTCAATCCATCTTTAATCTGAAATTAACAAGTAGCAAAGTTAGACCCTAGTTGTGTGACCACCACCAAATGGTTAATGTTAAAATGTCTCAGTGCGCTGCGAGTAAGCTTCATTCAAGTCAGAAGAACCTTATAACAAATCATCACCGACAGACCAAAGGTTGCAAAATTGGTGCAAGTACACTTACAGCAAAATGGAAGTCTGCACCATTTGGAGACCAGGATGTTGGCTTAAAGTCTGAAAAACAAGGATAATACTGTTAGAGTCAACTGCATTTGACATTGAAGTTAATACAATCAGCAGGGGCTCGTCAGCGTACTGTGAAATAGCTTCATGAGTTAGTCAGAGACTCTAGTCAAGTGATTCATCATTTAAGCAGATTTAACCTGTCATCATTAACTTGATTCAGACTTACTGGTCACATGTCCTCCATGGGCCTCCATCCCTCTTCAACCTGAAATGGCGGCAAAGTTAGCCTTCAGTTGAGTGAGCGCTACCAAAGAGTTACTTTTCTTGAAATCAAAATGGCATCAAGATGCATGGTGACATCAACCGTTTAAAACCAGTTCTGGACTCGGTAGGTACAAGTCAAACACGTTTGCCTGTCTCAGTGCGCTGCGAGTAAGCTTCATTCAAGTCAGAAGAACCTTATAACAAATCATCATCGACAGACTAAAGGTTGCAAAATGGTTGCAAGTACACTTACAGCGAAATTGAAGTCTGCACCATTTGGAGACCAGGATATTGGCTTCAAGTCTGAAAGACAAGGATAATACAGTTAGAGTCAACTGCATTTAACATTGAAGTTAATACAATCAGCAGGGGCTCGTCAGCGTACTGTGAAATAGCTTCATGAGTTAGTCAGAGACTCTAGTCAAGTGATTCATCATTTAAGCACATTTATCGTCATCATTAACTTTATTCAGACTTACCGGTCACATGACACGTGCTTCAAACCATCTTCAATCTAAAACCAATAAAGAAGCAAAGTTAGATCATAGTTGTGTGACCGCCACTAAATGGTCAAATATGTTAAAATGTCTCAGTGCGCTGCGAGTAAGCTTCATGTTTTGTCAGAAGAACCTTATAACAAATCATCATAGACTGATAGAAGACAATGTTGTACCAATATGTGGGACTTACAGATGAAGTGGGCAGCAAGAATGGTCCTGTCAAGCCTGGTCCAGTCCAGCCTGGTCAAAAGAGAAAAGTAAATTCAGTTAGCATCAGCTGTATTTGAAACATTTTAACCTAATAACCAACTGTGCATCTTCAGCGTACTGTGTAAGAACTTCATTAGTTAGTCAGAGACTCTAGTCAAATGATTCATCATTATAGCACATTACTCCTACAACCATCATTAACCTGATTCAGACTTACCGGTCAAAGGACACTGGCAAAGGTCTCAGTCCACCTCCTACCTGAAATAGAGTAGGCAAATGTTAACCAAACCTAGGTTTTAAGTACAAGTAATCATAAATGAAGGGTTGCTTTGAACATGGAAAGGTCAACTTGAAAGCAACAGTGACTTGTTTACATCCTTCAGGATTACATCATGTTTGTACAAAATGTTGAACATGTTTACATCCTACAGGATGTTTATACAAACTAGCTCTGCAACAATGTGTTCATTATGCTGGTTCAGCGTACTTTGTCCAGTCAATCATAGAAGCAAATAATTTTAACACGAGACTAGATTCCATCTCGGTACTTGCATTCAAAACCAGTCTTGAACAGCAGCCGCCATTTTTCTCGTCTGCAGTCTGCAATACAAAAATAAAACGGTTGAAAGATACGTGAACATTTACCATACACATATCGAATATAATAAACGCATTTATCAAAAACACAAATCATTAACTCACCGGTATCAAATTTGACCACGGCATTTGTTGCATCCTTTGGCAGTGTTGAAGCGCTGATAGACGTTAAACTGATGGTAGTTCTTTACCATCATATCGCACGGTCATTAATTGTAACAGCTGAAGTCCCGGTGTGGCTGACGGTCCCAGTGTCCCCGCACCGACTGCGGGGACACGTGGGCTCCTTCCGCCACGTGGTAACACGCTGCCATACATGTTTAGATTTTCACTACAAGCCCATTTAATCTTTAGTTGATAATTAATAATGGTGATGGTACTAGTGTAACGCGAGCCTGCCTGTATTACTATTATCTCAGTATGTGTCTCGACTACGCGACCACCGTCAGGGAACCACTGATCAAGAGGCCCAGGAAACCGTCCCGCAGCTTTTATATACGGGGTCCTCCCGGCAGGTCCGTTTCGGTCCTTCTGTTTGCCGTTTTAAAAGTAATTTTCCATTTGTGTATAATGCGGGTTATTGTGTTAAAGATTGTTTTATTGTGTTAAGGTAACGATGTAGCTTTAGATTTGCAGTATATGTGTTTGTAGTACAGGTCCGGGTAGGTCATCCTTTTCAGACAAATTTTAAATTGTCAGTCTCACAGCACTTTTTCATTAACATGAAAGACATATTTATTATACTATTTTGAATATTGAATCAGCATTTCTATTCAATACTATCGCTATTGATCCATTCCTCAATTATTTGGTAGGCTATAATTCTTTGAGCGAGTCCACACTGCCACCTACAGGATGTGGCGAGTATCTGTCCAGTTCTGATCGGTCACATCACTGTCATACAGGAGAATCACCGCATTTATTTATAGTGTAACATCTGATATGTATATAGATTTTGTATTCCTTTATTGTTCACCCGATTTGGCAATGTATTTTTTTGTTTCTCATGCAAATAAATAGAGGGACACAACACTGGTTACTAACTGGTAACTCTGTCCCGAACCAAATTCAAAATTCTTCTTCTCACCTTCAAAGCCCTCCTTGACATTGCTCCTCCTTACCTCTGTGACCTTCTATCCCCTTATACCCCATCCCGCTCCCTCAGATCATCTGACCACAATCTCCTCTCTGTCCCCTACACCAGACTTTCTACCATGGTTGGCAGGTCTTTCAGCGCCTTGGCCCCCAAACTCTGGAATTCCCTTCCTCAATCCCTCCACGACTGTCCCACCTTCCCTCTATTTAAAGCTCAGCTCAAGACCTTTCTGTTTCAAAAATACTTCTCTTCTACCACCCCTCAGCATAGATCCTCTGTATATATTATTATTATTTTATTATTTGTGTTGTTGAACTTCGTGAAAACTTCGTGTTGTGCTGTCTTGTACTGTGTGTGCTCATGACAGTGTAAAGCGACCGTGAGAGTGTGGGAAAGGCGCTATATAAAAGAAACATACCTATTATTATTTATTATTTATTTCTTACATCGAGCAGTTCAATGTGCTTTACAGAGATAAAACACAACAGTATAATTTATAGTGAAAATGTACATTTTTTAATATAATAAAAGACCTTCAATGAAATCACACATATACTGTAAAAAAAAAAAAAAAAAAAGTATATAGTACATAGTACAAATCCTTAACCGAATGCAAACACTATGCTAAGGTGAATACCATAGGCTGTCAATTGTAAATACCATAGGAATACTGCTGCGTATCCCGCCCATCGACATAGCTCACGAGGTTGCCAGATTGGACAGAAGTTATTGCGTACAATGGTTTCTGTCAACTCCTGAATGGTGAATGCTGGGAAAATGCTACGTAACTTATTACTCATACGTCACTCAGGTTAGGTAGTGCATCAAGTGAAGATGGCGACCGTCTACGAAAGATACAATTTGTGAGTATAAAAAGGCGGTTTATGTTCAAATGGAAATGTTGTCGTTGCATGCAAACAATGTTGGACACGAATTCTATGCGGTTCATTGAAAGCAGCGTTGTCCCGGGCTGGAGTGTCTGGTGTTCCGTGACCCTCCGGTGGAGTGGTCTGTCACTGCCGGGTTTAGCTAGCTGGCTGGGCTGCACTCTGGGTGGGGATCCTGGGCTAGACGGCATCCTGACACACCTCAATAGAGGCGAACAGGTCCCGACACACCTCGATAGAGACGAACAATCAGGTTAACGCAAGGGACATTTGCAGAGGTCCAGTGGGTTATTTTAAAGGGTTCATTTTGATGCCTCACTTTGACAAAGCTCAGGTATCTGCATGCAGTGCTGTGTCAGCAGGTCAACAGTTTAGACACTATGGCTTCACAATCACTCATGTAATGTACATACCGTTATGTACATATCGATTTATTATGTTGCATAATAAATCGAACTAAATACTCTTATACTAGCTCGCTGTTGTGAATAGATATGACAGCTGACACACCCATACTGACATGGACGTACAATGCTTCGCGCTGTTAACGTTTGGATTACGACGTCCCAACAATAGAAGTGTTGTGTTGGTTAAACTAAGCTCTCTAGCTTACGGTCTTTCAAATAGTTTCGTGTTACACCTCAACTCCCTGTGCTATAACGTAGAGTTCTTGACACTGGGTTATTATATAACTGTTGTATACTGGATATCTTTACAATGTATGGTGAATTATTGTAGATGTGTTCTTAATTCAGCACAACTTGATGAAAATTATCTTGATAATACAGGAGATTGAAAATCACCATGTTGCCCAACCATGTCACCATGTTGCTAAAGGATGTTTGCCCTTGATTTGGAAGACCCTTGTAGTTAGTTATATCGTTGATGACTGTATTCCTTTAGTTATTTTACTGAAATAACTGCAACCTTACATTTCTACATGGATATGAACGCATTCATGTTTATGTTGTTTCAATATTTTAATGTTATTTTTCAAGCCCAAACGCAGCTTTGGAGAGAAGTTGCTGCCTTGTATAATATTGCAAAGTTTTTATAGTTTGGAGACTCGATCATCTTGCTAGACAGGAAGTGTGATTAATCGACCAATGAGACATTGAGCCACCGTGGTAGGAGACAGCAGAAACTACAGTGTCCTCCTCCCTCTCCAGGCACACCACGCCTGAGAAGCTCTTCATCGAGGCGTGTGATGAAGGGGCAGACGCGGTCCTGGCCATCGACAGGCTGTCAAACGAGATGACGTTCACAGGTAGACACGATGCTAAAGTGGCCATATATGTTAACTATTTCTACCATAAACAACAAAAGCAAGATTGGCAGTCATGCTATCATCTGTAATCATCTGAAATCAATACACAGGCTAATAAATATGTATCATTTTGAAACGCATTGTTGGACATACAAATGCACACATACAAATCTCTGATCAGGCCGATGGCCTTCTTCAATACATTTGATTATAAGTAAGTGTCCTCTTTGCCAAACCTAAATTTAAGATTGAGTCGTTTTACATTCGTAGCTTCACAGCGTATCTGGCCAGAATGGACCCATCCATCATGTTGATGGTTTATGGTGGTTCTTCATACTTCCTGTGTATTTCTGTTTCCAGTGAAAAGGGAGGTGCCCCCCTCCGCCGTCACCAGACCTGTGTGTGGCGTCATGGGAACCATTCGTCTGGTAGCAGGTGGGTGTGGTGCAGCTGGTCTGGGAGATGCTTGAACAAATGGACAGAGAAGGCCGCCATAGAGCTTCTTAGAATATGCCTTTTCTGTCCTTGGTTTAAAAGGAATAAATAAAAGAAACGTTTTACATTGGCGCATATCTTCTAATTGCTTTATCATTCTAAAAGTTAAAAAAGAAATAAAGCGCATATCAAAATCATTATTGTCCCAACAGGCCAACACACATAAATACCTTTATGGAAAATGTGATATTTCTACCAGTCACTATTGCTGAATGCTGCGTCTGGTGTGTGTGTCTCTGCCATGGTGTCCCAGTCAAAGTTATTGATCAGGGGAACATAAGCAAAGCACTGATTATGAGCCCCACTGACGATGTAGGGATGTACCTGATCGTCATTACCAAGAAGAGGAACGTGGGCAGCCTGCTGGGACACGCCGTTTGGAAGATGGTGGAGTTTGAAATTATCGCTTATAAGAAGACGCTGCTGCACCTCACTGAGGCTCAGGTGAGGTGAACATTCTAATGCGTCCTGTACTTCAAGTACAGTGTTTGGTTTACTTTTAAACCCTGAAGCACATGCGAACAATTATACCAAGACTTGTAATCCTATAGTATCATGGAATGGTTTTGTTTATGTTGTCTACCATTTAGCATTTACTATTTATTTGAACCTTAAGCATTCAAATGGCTAATCAATCAACTGGCTTCGTTGTGTTTCTGTATTCAGTGTCCTTCAGTTGTACCTCCCTTTCACCGCTGAATAATGGAAGCTACAGTGGTGTCTAATAGCAGTAGCCAGTGTGCATTATTAATCAAGGCCTCTACTTAAGCTCTGCTCATTTAAAGGCTGGCAGACTTTGGACCAGTGCCCTGTTATCTATGTAAGGTAGACACATCACTGCTGAGCATCAGACTGCTCTCTCATCAGGGAATTCACCAGGTCTAGACCAGAACTTTCCCCCTTGACCAGAAATGCTTTCATGGTTTGCTTTATGTCATGCATTCTGGTTGTCTCTGAACGAGTAAAGCACAAACATCTTCTTGAGCAAATTGTATATCAGATCAAATGAGTAGGCAACGGTTACAGCAGTGACTTATCCAACAAACACGGGTCATGCTTTGATAGGGTTAATTTAATGTCAGGTAATGTCATCACGTCCCATGGCACAAATCTTTACCAGATATGTCAAATGCTCATCAGAAACATTGCAGGTACCAAGGTTTTATATAGATATTGATTTAGATATAGAAGGATGGATGGATGGATATATTGTTACTATTTGAAAATACACCTTTCTTTGAGGTACTGATTAGGTAACCAGAGAGAACCAGATGCTACCATGTTCTTGCTCTGTTGTAAAGCGCTCCGTTGGAAAGATTGTTCACTAGTCCCTCTAACCTCTGATGTTAAAAGGAAGGGATTGTCAGGCCTAGTTCTACAAGATAACCGGCTTAGCACCCCTGATCCTATCAGCTTGGATACAAACATTTCCATATGCCAATGCTGGTTAGCTGAGGCTGCAGACCAGCTCCTGCACATTGTCTCATCTGCAATGATGCATTTATTTGCAACGTTCGGTGATAGACCTTCATCAGGCAAATGGTTTGTGACTATGACAAGCAATCTTAAAAGGGGACATATAACTGTATATACCACCAGGTGTGTGTGATTAGCCATTACAAGCAGTTTTGAAATATGCAGCTTCTGACATCACAAGTGGGCGTGTTCACCTAGATGTATGATGGATAGATGAGCAACGTTTACTACAGTCCACTGACTGATCTATCCAGCCCACATCTAGGTGGACACGCCCACCTGCAGTGTCAGAAGCTGAACAATTTAAAAACGGCTCACACCTGGTGGTATAATATGTTATCTTTAATGGTGAGTGGCTTTACGTCTGCCACCAATCCCATTTCCCATGTGCAGTAGCACGGCATGCTACTGTGATATTGGAAATTGCATGAAATGCTAATTTCCAATATCATACATTGTAACAACATTGTACCCAAAATGCTTACAGTAAATAGGTGGATTACTCTAAAATTAAGACTTAAAGGGACACTCCACCCATTTGCATTAAGCTTTGTATTGCTAGAAACCAAGTCATATTTTTGAATGGTCATTCCCTCATTTTCCCCAGAGATGGGAGATATCTGTATTTACCTCTAATACTTCCTTCTTTAAATGATGTCATATGACGTTTTTGACACCATTTAAAGAAGGAAGTGTTAGAGTTCAGGCTCTGGTGAGACTACGAGCAGCGACTTTTCTTGGACAAGAAGAAATGTATGTTACATTTCGACTACAAATATGACTGACTTTCAATACAGATTAATGTGAAAATCGGTGGAATGTCCCTTTAAAGCCCCAAAGGCTAAACTGCTTTCCCAAAATGATGAGCTGATATTAAATAACAAAGCTATATAATTGTTATATTGAAAATATATGTCCTTCGGACACATCATGCTACCTGCAGTCATTGACCCATATACAATCTATCAGTCTCTGGTGGTCGCATGGCAAACAGTAAATCCAAGACTTGTGTAAATGCAGTACATGACCTATGTATGCACGTGCTTAACTCCACAGAAAATTGTTATTTCCACCATGTCGAAAAAAGGCCCAAAAGATTCTGATTCGGTGGCCCTTTTGCTTTTGGGTCTAGTCTCAGGAGAACAAGACGCTGCTGTCCATGGTGAGCAGCGTGCTGGCTACCGACGGCTTCTACTTCTGCACCGACTACGACCTGACCCACACCCTGCAGCGGCTGGCCAACACCAGCCCGGACTTCCAGGAGATGAGCCTGCTGGAGAGGGTAGGGCATCGCTTCAACTCATGTGTCGAATTTAAACTTGGGTTTGTTCACAATGATGCACTTTACGACCAGCAATAACGGATATTATTGTTATTGAACTACTTCACTCGTCAGTCTGTCCAGGCGTTGTGTCTGGTGCAGCACTTAAGTAATGGTGCAGGTGACGTCACCATTGGATCTCCCTCTGTGGACTCAAATAAATATCGTTAATCTCTGTTATATCTCAATAGCATGGAATGGGTGGTTGTGATGTTGGGTGACGTTAGGGATGTAACGATACACAAAAGTCACGATTCGGTTCCTCACTTTCTAAGTCACGGTTCGGTGTGTTTTTCGGTTCAGCGTTTTTCTTTTTATTAAACATATTTTTATTATTTCTTTGATATATTAAATTGTATCAAACAAATGCCTACACACATGACAAGACATCAAATACAATTGAGTATACAAACACAATGAAGTCCAGAACTTAATTCCATTGAGGTCCTCAACACAAAACATGAGGACAAGACAAGACACTCACAGGGTATGTGATAATCAATACAACATTACAACAAACTTTTAATTTTTTTTATTTCGGTACGCACTGAAATTAAACGTACATCGAACCGTTAGACCCGTTCCGAAGAAAGTCGGTAGGAATACGCGTATTGTGACACCCCTATTTGACGTTGGTCCCTGTATGGCGCAGGCGGACCAACGCTTTGTGTGGAACGGGAACCTGCTGAGAGAGCTGGCGGCCCAGCCTGAGGTGAGCGGAGACATGCATGCATCCCTGCATGCTGTACACATTTAGTTCTTCCACCAATAGAACCGTGAAACTCTGGACTAAGTCTTTTCTGTTCCAATACAGCTCCACAAATTCGCCCTCCCTGTTGTCCACGGCTGTATCCTTTCTCATCCATTTATTGTCCGTCTTCTTGCCCTGTCTGTGTACCAGTCTACACTATGCTCTCTGTGTCATGCATTTGTGAGAGCTGGCCAGTGGTACTTTAGTTTACCCAGTTTACCCAGCAGTATTTTTGGATGACCGTTCTGAGGAGATGTTTGGGGGCGGTAGCGTGGCCGGCTGGGCCCTACTCACTACACCCTGGTGAAGCCCTTCTCCTTGACTTGTCTGGCTCAGTCGTCGTCATGAAGCCATGCCGCATCAACGGGAAGATCTTTGAGTGGGTCCTCATATCCAGAAGGAGCTGCTTCCGGGCCGGTGTCAGATACTACATCCGAGGTAAAGGACCGCCCCCCTGCTGGCTTAAAGAAACACCAGAGACTCTGCTTTTGGGGAAGTCTGGATAGCACTAAACATTGACTTCTTTCTAAAGAATAAGATGATGATGTGTTCGGATGTTTGGTTGAGCATGTAACTGTTTTTAAAAGTTAATGTTTTATAATGAGAGTGATTCATTTTCTGTTATGTTTTATGTTTCATAAATCGTGGTGCTGGGTATGGTATTGGTGTAGGATTCAAATGTTAGTTTAATTTCACATTAAGATTTGATTGTGGTGCATATCAGGGGTTTGAGCGACCCATTCCTCTAGCTGCCAGGCGTCCGCAACTCCTGACTGTGAAGCTGGTGTGTGTTGGCAGGGATCGACTCAGAGGGACACGCTGCAAACTGTGTGGAGACGGAGCAGATTGTCCTCTATGACGGGGCACAGGCCTCTTTTGTCCAGGCAAGTACCGGCAAGCACTAGAACTGCAAGCACTAGATCTGCAAGCACTAGAACTGCAAGCACTAGAACTGCAAGCACTAGAACTGCAAGCAGTAGAACTGCAAGCACTAGAACTGCAAGCACTATATCTGCAAGCACTAGATCTGCAAGCACTAGAACTGCAAGCACTAGAACTGCAAGCACAAGAGCGGCACTAGAACTGCACAATCTTCAAAGGGCATCAATATCTAGGTACTTGTGTACCTTCTTTTCCATTTCCAAAAATAGTTATAAAAATGATTTGATCTATTTTTAAGTGTTTTTATTTTTAAAGCAAGTCAACATGACTGAGCCTTGTTTGAAGGAGTTTGTCTCCCAGTTCCTGTCTAACATCTTGACTCCTCACAGACGCGCGGGTCCATGCCCTTCTTCTGGTCCCAGAGGCCCAACCTCAAGTACAAGCCCAAGCCCCTGATCAGCAAGACTGCAAACCACGTATGAGCCGCCCCCCCCCCGTCGTCAGCAACTCGGAGCCCTGTGCCTCCCCACACCACTAAGAGTCTCCTTGTTTCCCCTCTGCAGATGGACGGCTTCAAGAGGCACTTTGACTCTCAGTTCCTGATCTACGGGAAGCAGACCATTTTAAACCTGGCACGTTTTGTTCTTCCACTTTTCTTCCTTGTTTTGTTGGATTCAAATTGATTTGTTAAAATGGGTATAGTTAAAATATGGTGTTAGTCAATAAAGATGTGTGTCTCTTGAAACTCGCCAGGTGAACCAGAAGGGTTCAGAGAAACCACTGGAGCAGGCCTTCGCCAAGATGGTGTCCGGGGCGGATAAGGAGATGATCCAGTGAGTATCTTCATCTTCATCAGGGCTCCGACCAAACCCTGCGCTTTCTCTTTATGATTTGATGATCCAACTGTCATAATATGTTTATGACAATGTTTATGAAAATAAAATATGCATATAAAATGAATGAATGACGACTGAAGAATTATCACAAAGCCCCATTAGCTGGCCTCTGCCTGACGAACACGGAATGGGTGTTTCCTCGTGTCTGACTGTCTGCAGCTACATAGCCTTCGACTTCCACAAGGAGTGCAGCCGCATGAGGTGGCACCGTCTCCAGCTGCTGGTGGACGCCGTGGCAGAGAAGCAGGAGGAATATGGGTCGGTGTGCTTTTGTGTGTTTGTGTGTTGGTGCGTGTGTGCATGTGCACGTGCACACGCTGCCTTAATGCAAGCTTTCCCCCACTTACTCAGAGTGAACCCTACCTGAATACAGGTTGAACCTCTTTCTCTGCCTCCCTGTGCGTCGTCTCAGGTATTTCATGGTGAACGCCGAGGGGAAGACGCTGGCCCAGCAGACCGGCACATTCCGCAGCAACTGCATGGACTGCCTGGACCGGACCAACGTCATCCAGAGCCTGCTGGCCCGCTGCTCGCTGCAGTCCCAGCTCCAGGTCAGTGCTCCAGGGTGTTCTCAGTGTGATCACCCTGTGTTCTCAGTGTGATCACCACGTGTTCTCTGTGTGACTACCATGTTTTCTCTGTGTGATCACTGTGTGTCACCCTGTTCTCAGTGTGATCACCATGTGTGTCACCCTGTGTGTTACCATGTGTTCTCAGTGTGTTACCAGGTGTTCTCAGTGTGTTACCATGTGTTCTCAGTGTTATTACCATGTGTTCTCAGTGTGTGACCATGTGTTCTCAGTGTTATTACCATGTGTGTTACCATGTGTTCTCAGTGTGTGACCATGTGTTCTCAGTGTGAATACCATCTCTGTGTGACCATGTGTTCTCAGTGTGTGACCATGTGTTCTCAGTGTGTGACCATGTGTGTCACTATGTGTTGTGTAATGCGGTGTTGGTCTCTGGATGTTCTGCAGAGACTGGGTGTGCTGAACGTGGGCCAGAAGGTGGAAGAGCAGATCCAGTTTGAACGAATCTACAAGAACGGTAAGCATGCCTGTAGAACGGCAGTTCATCCTCAGTGATGAGCCCCCCATTCAGCTTAAGGTGGTGTGGCGTGAAGAAGCACAATGTCCACCTAAACTGCCTTTCTTCCCACCGTGGCCCCTGCTCTGCTGTATGTGTGCTCTCTAACCAGCATGGGCTGACAACGCGGACGCATGTGCTGTGCAGTACGCAGGAACCGGAGCCTTGAAAACAGACTTCACAAGGTACCATTATACTACAGACTACATGTTTTATTAATGATTTGACCGCAGGTTGACCATGTTATCTGGGATTATATATTGTGAGTGTATGTTACATTTGCTCAGAATTTGAAAACGTATAAACTGGTGATTAGGATCGTATTGCCAGATACTGTGGCTATTGCCATCCAGAAAGTGTAGGACCATGATTGACTGTAAATGATGAGGGGTGGGGCCACACCACATGGTTTTCAAGGCTAATTGGGGTTCGACAGATCCCAGACTCTGAGCTCCAGTCACATGGCCCTTTGGTGTGTGTGGTCGGGTTGAACCTGCAGATCCACAGGGCTGTTCTCCACAGCCAAGGAAAAGTCTATGTTTGCCACAAACGAAGAGCGGAAGAAACTGAATGTGTGTAGTATGTCTACAACTTCAGGAGGTTAACAATGTTAAAAGGGTATTCATTTTTTCCGTAATGTTACATTACATACTATCATTCATAGGCTAGCTGTCTAATTGTCCCAATTATTCGTGATCCTGTCCGTCTGAAATTAACCGTGTGAGAGCCCGATTCCATGGCATCATGTTGACAGTGCATAGACTGAAATGATAAACATATCACCACCGGTTAACGGACGATGGCAGTTACTAAAACCTACTTCTACACAGTTAGGCACTTGGACTCTTAACATTTGAACTCTCTCCACCTTGACTTATGTAACGGTCTGTTTCAGGACTGGGAAGAGGACTCAGATGGGTCTGCTAATGGACGGCGTCAACTCCATGGTTCGCTACTACAAGAACAACCTGTCTGACGGCTTCAGACAGGTATGTCTAGTACCCGTCCAACCCTGCTGAGGATATGTCACACACCCCGACATGCCAAAGGCTTGTGGCGCTATCTGAAGTGTAATGAGGGATTCATATCTCTGTGCAGGACTCCATTGACCTGTTCCTGGGTAACTTCACGGTGGATGAGAGCGGCGGACCCACCCCTCTCCATGTCCAGAAAGACTGGAAGTTCCTCACAGTAAGCGCTTCGCTTTCTTCACTGTTTAAACAACACAACCAAAACACAGTGATGGCACCGATTATTGCATTACAATAGTTAAACAATTTGCCCACATTATTATGGCAAGCCGCAGTCAGTCAGTGGAAACACAACCAGCCGCTCCAAGGTCGTGTTCCACCACAGTTCCCATGGCGGCCATGCTGCCACTGATGTTGTCTGCACTATTCTGACACTTACCGTTACTCCGATACTGGAGTGCATCATGGAGTTGTACATGGAGTGAGTACTGGAGGTGCAGTCATCAGGGCTGGTAGACCCTCTCACACTACACCACCAAATCAGAGCTTTCCACCATGTTCTTTCCCTCTGATATCTGTTCCTGATCCATGATGGCACGGTGGAGGGCTGCAGGCCTTTGGATTTCATTGTAAGGTTGAGGTAGAATCTCTGGTCTTGGATATGAATAACTTGTTGTTGTTTCCCCTGTGCAGCTACCCATCATCATGTTGGTGGCCTTCTCCATGTGCATTGCTTCCCTGCTGCTGGCCGGTAAGTTCTGTTCTTCTCCATGCTTGAATTTATGCAGAAACAAACATTACTTGTACGGTATCATCCGGTTATAGATATTTATGATGAATTGTATAGATATTTATAGGTTTATAGTTATAGATATTTATGAAGACTATTCAATTTGCCATATCAACTTTTTATTTGATGGATAATAATCCAACATATTCTCATCGTATCACAATGTTATAGAACGTATAGATTTATGGTTTTATAAGAAACTGTCGGCACACAGTGCATAGTATTGATTTATCCCTTTCATACATCTTACTTTATTGTAACCAACGTAGTCTGAGTCTCGGCTCATTGACGGTTCTCCTGTTCTCCGTCCCCTCCCTCCCCTCCTAGGAGACACCTGGAGCGACACCCTGGCATACGCTGCCATCTGGGGCGGGGCCGGCCTGCTCACAGCCGCAGTCATCATGTTCTATGGAACAGATTTTGTGGACGCCCCCAAGCTGGTCCACAAGGAGAAGATGGACTGAGTGTGAGAGTGTGTAAATGTGTGAGTGTGTGGGCAAAGGAAAAGATAATTTCCTGGTCTTCCTTCTCGGGTTATAGTTCCCTCCCTGTTTGCTTTGGGCTGCACTGCCTGCTGCTCTAGTACAGAGGTCCCCATAGATATATTGTTTATTATCTTTCTGGCTCTCTCTGCCATGATTCCCTGCTGCACACGGACTGCTTCATATGGTTTACATGAGTTCTTGTTTCCATATCTAAGGCCAGTGAGAGTAATTAGGGCTTGGTTTAAGTATTGGAAGTAAGTTGGCATTTTGCTTGCCAAATGTATGTGCAGATCCATTACTTTTAAAAGCACTTGAGTAAATTGTCCAACTGGAACATTAAAATGTTCCACAAAATATTGATTAGTTATGTGGCAAGAATCGTGTTGCAGCTTGCACAGAGGTTGGTTTTTTGAAGTATTTATCAGGTATATAGGCCTTTTTCCTCCAAATAAATTCCTGGGTGATGTTATTTATTAATTCTAATAATGGTTCAAAGGAAATGTCTTGTCTATTATTCTAGATTGCTAATCCAATCTGTCTAAAATTAATCAAATCTACATACTTAATGCGTCTTCCTATCAACTTAATTGCAGAGTATGTATGCTGATTTTATTTTAGTATTGGTTCTTTGTTATTTTTGCACTTTTGGAATGATCAAATGACATGAATGCTCATTTCCAGATTGTGAAAGAATGTTACAATTCCATTATTGAGGACCAAGATGCAATGTTGCTCCGTGGCTATTAGTACTCTAGATTGATCCGTTGATGTAATCTGTTAATTGTTTGAAAGAGAGCTTTTGGCACTACTCTGGTAATGAGTTCAAATCCCTGTGTGGAATTCTGCCTTAAAACTGTGCCCTTTACTGAAGAGGGCATAGATGTTTCATTTTCTCACATGCTCATACATTCTAGAAGAACAGGTGTGATTTTAAGACTTGCGGTGTACAGGTGGATGCCTTTCTGTTTCCATGTTCTTTCTGTGCAAATTGTAGCATTTTAGGAACCATGTTCAGCATAGACTCATCATTATCACAATTGTTAGTGTATACAATTTAAATTAAGATCAGGCGATGTTTTGATCCTGTCCATCATCATATATGATTGAATGTGTGACACTTGAAAAACGTAGTGTTCCAACGCACATACATCCAAAAAACCCTCACCTAGTTTAACTAATTATGCATCCATTCAGTACATTGCACACATTTATTTGAGTAGCTCCCGGTGTTAACATCAATATAGCATATTGTGATGCGTGTCATGATTTAACCGATATGTAAATGCTACGTGTTATGGAAGCCTTGTTATGACGTGTAAATCGAGACCAGACCACCCCGGTCCAGAACAGTCAGCTAATGGGTGGAACTCTTCCTTTCTTCCAAGTATAAAGTTGGAATAGTTTGTGTTCCAAAGTTAACTTGGATGTTCGTCTAGGCACAGCTGTAAGGAATTGCTTGGGTTTTGGGATTATTGCAAAATTATATTTTACTCAATGGAAAAGGATATATTGAAAAAGTACCTCATTCCATTTACAGCACTTCTATACACTCAAGGTATTTAGATTTTATTTTGGTGGAGAATAGGATTGTTTTGTTTCTTTGCTGTGGACGGTGTATATGAACTTGTGTTCCTCCTCAACACAATGTACATCTATCTGGTTCAATACATTCAGTTGATTTCCAATAAACTAATGAATAGCCTAATGCAGTACTTGATTTATTTTTCCTGTTCTCAAGGGTGAAATACTAGAAAATAATATTTTTCCTTCTGTATTGGGCTAAACTAGTAGACCATTATCTTGTGTTAATTTACAATAAAAATATGTGTAGTATTTATATATATACCCATCTATCTATATCTATATCTATATCTATATCTATTAGTCTTTGCTGTGACCTATAAAATCTAGGACAATAAAAGCTCAACAAATGTACCATGCTGTTATACATAGTTTAGTTTATACATAGTTTAGTTTTTATTTATCAATTAAATGCCACATGATCAATCTGAATCAGATTTTCTTTCAGCCTGACCATTAACATAATTAATCATGCTATTTCACATGGTATTTTTGTAAAGACATGGTATGTTTTGGATATTATTGGTTTTTATTATTTATTATTGGTATTATTTGGTTATTATTTGGATAACCGTTCTGCTGTTGGTGTCATGGCGAATAACACACTACGGCTACACCATAACGCAAGAAAGCTTGTATTTGGTGAAAAGACTATAATGCGTCAGGTTCTCTGACGTCTCGGGTATTTCCACAACGAGACTCGTAGGGTTATATAGATATCTATGTATAATATGATATTATTTACATATAGAGCTCCAGGACTCCCGCTGGAGCATTCAGAGTGTTCTAGAATATTTACAGAACACAGCCAAAAGCTGTGTGCGCCTCGCCATT
>OMLJ01114023.1:0-13807 GCA_900302595.1 Gadiculus argenteus
ACACACTCTAATCACCTCGTTAAGGCACTCAATGTTTACAGGTGTGGACAGAGTGATCAGATTGTGGTTGCAGATGGTTGTTTTGGGAAGACTGAAATCTCAAGGTTTGTTTTTCAATTCACAACACTATATTTTGCGAGGGAGCAGCAAAGCACGCTGCAGTATTCACTTGGTGAGTGAAGTGCAGCCTGACCAGTCGACAAACCAGTTAATGGGGAAGGATCAGCCAGGACTCCCATGTCATGCAGTCTCCACAGTAATTTGCGAGGGGAAAAAAAAAAATGGTGCCGTCTTTTGTCCTCGCAACCACAAATACAGTGTTGCCAAATTGTAAGTGCATCCTCATTTTCATATATTGCATTATTTTACAAACTACACCCCGTTTCTTCGTTAATTCTTTCTACTCCTTAACCCCCCCCACTCCGCATCCAGTGTCACCAGAAGAGTGAGATGTGTCCCTATAGCCTGCGGCGCAGCATTCGTTGTCCTAAGAAGTACGGGGACGCTATCAAGGAGAGGCCAGACATGCTGTCCGTGACGTGTGATCAGGACCCGCCCCCCCAGCGCAAAGCCAACCACCCGAAACCCATGGCGGAGCGCTTCTCCAGGAACGCTGCTGTTCTCCCAGACTTGGAGCCCTCTCAGGGTTCCACTGCAGCTGAAGCGGCCCAGAAAGAGTTGCCGTTGACGACCAACGGGCAGACCACAGAGCCTTTGGTGATCCACGGCTACACCGTGTCCGAGTACCAGCAGACCTATCACTCTGTGGTGGACTTGCTGCTGCCCCGCGGGGTGACCTACAGCCTGGAGCTGGGCCGGACCATTAAGGAGCACCTGTTCGAGGAGCTGGCCTACCCTACCCTGCACATCTCTGAGCAGCCCGACGGTAGGGTGGAGGTGGTGGAGCGCTTTTGTGTGCTCCGCCCCACGCCGTACATAGCGGTGGACATTATAGGGGAGCCGCCGTGCCATTCGTCCAAATAACGAGTAAAAAACAAAAAACAAAACAGACTTTGTTACCCATTCCTTTTTTTGCAATGTTGATATTTACAATGTCAAAATTATTGACATTACTATTTTTGTGGAACGTTTTCCTTTCATAAACACGTCAAAACTACATATTTGGTGCAAATTTGTGACAAATTGATGCAGATAACAGTTGGTTTATTTCTATTATTAAACATTATAAAAAGTAATGCCATTTTACCATATGGTTTATTTTGACTTTGCATCTCATTTTTAGAAAAGCACATATTTACAACAAGCCTTTTTTGGAAGTGTCAAACGTTATTATTATTATTAACGTAATTATTTGAATACCACTTCGTATTCACTGACTTTTCACTAGTCAGTCGAGCTCTTCAGGGGAAAAAAGATGTTATGCAATCTGATTAAATTAAATGTATCCCTAAGACTGAACAGTCAACAGGGGTTTATTTAGTGTGGAAGTCAACCTCTTTTCCCTGTAAGGACTGTTCTCCTCTAAACCTCACTGTCTTAACTTCTGATCTGACCCACAACCACTGCTTTACAAGGTGCTTCTGTACACGCACGTATACCTTTTGGCGTTGATGTTGGTATCCATCGGCGACGGCTTCGATGTCGTGGCTGCCGGGGTCCAGCAGGGCATGGAAGAAGCCCCCCTCTGCGGTGTAGACCCGCACCCCCCCGTTCATTACTATCATGGCCCCCACGATGGGTTTCCCACTCCTATCCCGCACCACGCCTCGCACGCCTTTATGGGCCTAGAATTGAAAAGGAAATGCAATTGTTCATTTATATAATTTAGCAAGATTGAGTGATTGTGAATAGTGAGGCACCCACACAAAATGCTACATGTTTTCAACTATACAAATTGTATCATGGTAAATTACTACTTGCATGGAAGCATTTGCATAGGCCTAGGTAAACAACTTTCCCCAACCGTACATGTATGCCTAACAGATTCCGCCATGCTGCCCATACTATTGCCCAGTGATGTCCTAATCATGGGCTTCTCCTCTGAGGGACCTGGACCTTACCTCCACAAGCATGCTGAGAAGAGCCTTCTTGTTCTCTGCCCACAGTGTGGACAGCTGCTCGGCGGGGGGGAACATACAGCAGCCTGTGTACACAGTGATCTCTGGACAATGGCCAAAGTCCACACTGAAGTCCTAGAAGGGCACAGGCGCACACATGACTCACATCTTAACAACCGTTCCTCCCTGTTCCGCATCGGCACCAGGTGGTCGCAGAGGCAGAGAGCTTCCTCTGCGTGTTAACGTGAACATGAGACACTACGACCCACCTTCATGCTGCCCATGTGGCTCTGCCTCTCTGCCGCCCTGAGAACCCCGCCTGGAACGGGCAAGGACCAGAAACAACTGTACCAAAGTGCTACACAAGAATGCTTAATAATGTGAAAGATAAATCGTGGTCAATGCCAATTATATTTTGCAGTAATATTTTTCACTAAGGCTAATGGTGTGTTCCAGGTGCCTCGGACACCAGCCTTCCGAGTTGCACTTGTGATGTCACTTCCTGTCTTTAGCATTCTTGTTCGTCTTTGTCATTTCATTGGCTAGTCATTGTTATTATTAGCTACGTTAGTCTCTTGCATGCACAGCAAGACCGTGCAATGCATAAATTGGTAACCGGAATAAAATAGCAATGTAATCAAGTGTGTAAGAGCATTTAAAATCAACATTAAAATGACCAATGTGGTACAAAGAAAATAAATCTCTTCACAGGCGCAGCCATTTTTGTTTAGAGCGTCATCCCTGAGCCCGGTCTACGCTCAGAATTCCGAGGGGGGCAACCAAAAGGGGGCACGCCTCCGAGCAATGCCGCAAGAAAGCTGGGAGATTTCCCCACTTGCAATTCAGAAGGCTGGTGTCTGAGGCATCGGGATCACACATAATACTACAGCATTGGTTCCTATGGCGTACCTTTCCCCGTGCTAGCACATCCAGGGTCTCCGAGGTGCATCTTGGGATGGTTTCTGGCGTACACATTAGCCAAGTACTTCAGAGTGCCCTCCTTTTCAACTGGAGAGAAAGAACGTACGACGGAGTCAAACAAGGCTGTTAGTCAAACAAGGACACCATGGGCCCACGTAAATGTTTCTTCCTTCTCTTAAAGTTAAAGTTAAGTGGTAAAGTATTTAAATTAACTGATGGAAAAAATTACAACAAATTAATGATGTGTATGATTAATGTGCACTTGGGTTGTATTACCAGTCTGGACGGGTTTGTCATAAGGGTAGGTAGCCAGAAGAGCGCCCCCATCTAAAGACACAGACAGCGTTTGCCCCCTCTCTAGGATAAGCTTCATCACGGCTCTGGTCTCCGGCTGGGCCTCTACCACTCGCTGGGAAGCGTTGCCTGAGGTCAAATCAAGTTCAATATAAAGCAGAGGACATTTCATACGACGCATAGTAGACTCGATGTGATCCACACATGCATGTGGGTGGGTGGCGTCAAAGCAGTAAAGGTTGGCTTTCATGACATTTATAATGAGAATATGCAGAAGAAAATCTAAGAAAATAAAATCTAAACTTGCATAGATGAAATACAAAGTAATCCATCCATATCATTACTCTTTATTTAGCATTTTCTGGTGACCTTTGACCCTTCAACCCAGTTATAAGGTTTCATACAACTGACCAAAGAAGTCTGTGTCCAGGTCTTTGCCGCGAATATTGGCCATGCCCCGTGTGGAGGTGCACTGCCTTTCTTCGGCCAGCTGCCTACCGTCTGGGTTAATGAGGGGCAGGATGACAATCCGTGTACTGTTAATGAGCTGGCACAGAGAGAGAGAGAGAGAGAGAGAGAGAGAGAGCGCGGAAAGGAGGGTGCTTAGACATCCAGGAATGTGACTCAGATCATTGATTACTGGAATTTACATGGAAAATCCATGAGAAATAGCTAGCATACAATGCTATAGGACCTTAATGATAGGAGACACGATGTACATTCTGAAAAGCCAATATGCCGTGTTATGTGACGCGACCATGTGCATACAAGGTTTCGGCACTACGAAAGGATGTAAAACTGGGATGTGGACTGATGTACTAGAACTGTTCCAACGGAGGAACATATGATCCTGAGGCCCTCACCCTGGTTATGGCCGGGTTCTTGCCATAGTTCATACACAGGAAGGTTGCAAACTCCAGCAGAATTTCAGTGCCCACTGGAGCGTTTCCATGAATCCCTGCCACAAATCTTATTTTGGGTTCAGACGGCTCCGCCTCCTCTGGCTGGTTGGAGATCTCCAAAGCCCGGATGGTTCGGAACTCCACACTTTGGCCCAGACTAGACATCAACCGAAATAGAAAGACAACGGAAAGTTAGGAATGCTCACAGTCAGGAATAATTTGAGAATATCTCAAGAAAGCAAAATACTTAATGGGGCCACACAAACTGAAATTATTCAGAATGATTGAGTATCATAAACGAACAAACATGGATTCTGTACAGTACGCCTCCGTGGTTATTTGTGCAGTGATCTGCATGGAAAGAATGCATAAACGGGGAAAACCAATACAAACAATGTTAACCAGCCTCTTTGGAAGTGTACTAATTGGCGTCACGCACGCATTGGCTGTTTGTTTTGAAAAACCTGTTTTTGTTGGCTTCTTGTGAATACACACGTTTCATTCGACTGTTGAAAATACCCCTGTGGACCTGACTTGCACCTCACCCAATCATGGATGACTTGCCTGATAAAATCAAGCCTGTTTGATTGAATCTGGACCATGACGACAGGGATCACATAGAGAAATATTAGCGTCTTTCACTAGACACGACTACAGAGTCCGACTCTGACGCACGTCTGGCTGACTGGCTCTGCAGATTGTGGAATCAGCCGACTGAAAATTGTGTAGTGTGGCCCCAGCTCCACAGAGAATCTATAGACTTTATTATCAAATTATCCTAGTAAATTAAACAAAGCAATGGATAAAGACATTCACTATTGGCATAACTAATATACTATAAAATCTGTCAAAACACATCAGAAAATGTCAGGCATCACAATTTGAAAACCTAGCTTGTGAATGACATTTATTTCCTTACGTTAACCCTTTAGGTCAAGGTTGGCAGAGGGCTAAAAGTGTTCAAGCCACCAGAAAAGAACGAGGCTATCAGGGACTTTGGGCGGGTACCTTCGCAGGGACGTGATCCTGGGGAAGTTGAGGAGAAGGCCTCTCAGGGACTCTGATATCTCCCTCTCATTCCGGTAGCGGTAGCTGTTCTCTGTGGCGGTGCTCCTCACCAGCTCCTCCAGCCCCCCCCCCTGGGACAGGTACCGGATGAAGTTCTGGAACTCCTCCACCGAGGGGTCCTGGGTGGGCGGCGGGCCTGGGGGGGCCCGGTCTTCAGGCCTGGCGCCGACACGGCTCAGTTTGAAGTCCACCACCTCTACTCTGTCTTTTGGGATGGTGGCATAGATCTTCATAGGTTCATACCTAGAGTGCAGACGGACCAGAGATTGTACAAAACACCATGATGATTAGCGCTCAATTGCAAGCAGATTTTCAATGGAAATTCAAGAAATAGGCAAGGAGCATGAGCCTTATTCCCCTAGCGGCCATCTTCCACAAGGTGAGTAAGGCCCACAGCCAAGACATCAAGACCTCCATGACTCTTTCCTTACCCGCGGGCCGAGGCGATGAGGTTGAATGTCCCGGGGACCAGCAGCCTCCAGTAGTCTCCCGTCTGGGCCGTGGTGACGTTGTGATCTATGCCCTTAACGTGAATGGTGGCATTGGGGATGCCAGAACCAGTGTGGATGTCTGAGACTGTGCCCTTGACTCCCCTGTGGATCTGGTGGGACACACACACACACACACAACGCAAAGAATGAGGGGGGAGAAAATACTACATACACTAAATAATTGCAGTACATTTAGGGACGGGAATTGACAGGGACCTCAAGCTACTATGGTCCAATGATTTTCGACCACCAATTTGATATGTATTGTGATTCTGTAAATATTGAGATTTGTTGTCGTGTTCTACTGTTCCAGGTCATTTTTTTTAATGAATGTGGCCGAATAGAACCTGCTTAATGCAAATTAATCAACAATACAGCTACCTCCATTGGAAGGTGCCATTATTTTTCTCCCACTAAGATAACATTGACCTTTGAGGCTTCAATTTGATATAGAAAAAAAAGAAAAATACATATTGCGATGCAAAAAATTCTAACATGATCACTTTTCCCTACACAGTAAAGTGTGTCACCTGGTGGATGAATTGTAGCATGGCTCGTTGGTTTTGATCCCAGTATTTGGGCAGATCCTTCTCCCAGGGAAACTTGACACAGCCCAGTTCAATAGTGACCTCAAAACAGTTGGTGTTCAAATAGTTCCAGTCCTGCATGCCTCCTGAAAGGTAACGCACATACAACAACATCCACTCACTTTATTAAAAAATAAGACCAAATGACCAAAACCTTTTAGCCGACAGTTTCAAGATTTTGTTCAGTATACCAATCCTAAATGCGAAGTTATTCTATAAACACCCTCTGATATAATGTGTGTTGCTGGCATGGTCAGATTGGAAAGTTGACAACTGTCAACTAACTCTGGGCTGATATTTGCCTTGTCATGTGAGCTGATATGCATCTACAGATTCCTACAGAGTCGGCATGTGTCTAAAAATAGTACTTAGCATTGTGTACTGACTGACCCTAGCTATCTTTTTTGTAAACATGGAACAGGTTAACCTAGCAATTGTAAGTGCTTGGAACTTGTTTCTATGAAAATCTTTGTGTATCGATAGCGATATATTGTTGTTTCTCTTTCTACTGACAAATGTACTTATTGTAAGTCGCTTTGGATAAAAGAGTAAACTAAATGCCCTTAATGTAATGTAAATGTAAATGTACAGAGGTCTCTGGGCCGAGGATAGAGTGTTTGTCAAAACAGAGGGACGTACCGGGAACATTGTACCAGTTGGCACCATTGGTGATGCCCTCCCCAAAATATTCCCCAGGGTACAGCTTCTCACAAGGGTGCCCTTTGTACATCAGATGGTTCTCCTTAAACACAGACACACAGACACACACACACACAAATTATTTCCACATAATGTTTAAGAGAGCTAGCATCTGTACATAAAATCGGACCGTTGGAGCAGAGTGGGTCATGTTACCTGTGAGTAGGCTCTAGACACCTGGTGAAAGACCTCGTCATCGGGGCACTTGGTGTACTCCGAGATTCCTTCTCTGTCGTCATCATAGGGGTAATTAACCACCAGAGAGCCTGAGTTAGAAGGGACACGGGGGAGACGATTGAAGCAGAATTAAAACATTTCCATCAACTGTGATCCAGCAAAAACCTCCACTAGAAGGTATAGACCCTTTATCGATTGAGTATTTATAAATTAAGCAGACATTTTTCCCCACATTTTAACAGGCAGATAGGGGTTACACCCTAACCCTAACCACACCAATGTAATGATAAAGATAGGTCTGTGAAAAAAGGTCTATGATGGCCTGTGGTAATCATTTCATAATTTCATGACTTTGCTCAGACATGATCTGATCAGATTGAGAGCCCACCCCCGTGGAGGTTGGCCGACAGCACGAAGGGGACGCTCTGCAGCCAGCTCATCACGGCCTCCGTCTCCGGCTGCCTCGGCTCCGTGATGTTCACAAACTGGTCCGGGAAGTTGCGGTTCAGGTCATAGTTATTGCTGTTGTTCCGTCCCCTGTAGCCTTTCTCATCCCCTTTGAGGAAAACACAAAGGGAAGAAAGAGTTCAAACTGGGTTTGGTTTCCTGTTGTGATTGTTTTACTGATTCTATATTAGGAGCTGTACAGTGTGGTATTATTATTTACTAATACATGACATTAGTCCAAAAAAAAAACTAAACTTATGAATTCACTACGAAGGCATTGTCAGGACAAAAGTAAGTATGCCAACACAATGCTGCACAAAAATGCCAATTTTCTGTATGCAAGCAGCGCCAACCACATTTGGTGAAGGCATATGTAAGAGCTCCCAGGGCTATGTGCGTGTGTCAATGTGTGTCAGGGCGTACTGAGGTGTGAGTGACAGCTTCGCCCCACCTTCCTTTGCCACTTCGTAGCCGTCCGGATTCATAGAGGGCATGATGTGGATGCGTGTGCTGTTGACCAGTTGGGTGACCTCAGGGTCGTTGCCATAGTTACGGCAGAGATACTCGATGAGGTTGAGCAGCAGCTCCCGTCCCACCACCTCGTTGCCGTGCATATTGCCCACATACTTGAACTCGGGCTCACCTGGTGGGAGGAAATAAGCAGACTTCCTGTTGTGTTGTTGTCCAGTACACAGGGTCTAAATACAACATCTGGCACCCACCAGTGCGGTAGTGGGATAGATTTGTTCATTTGACAGGTAAAAAGATTCAGGGTTACATATTAGATTACATATTACACGATTTCTCCACTCTGGCAGGTAGATACTGCAAATGATGCAAGTTATTTTGGACTGTATATACCTGTGCCATGTTGCTTCCCATAGCCTTATGCCCCATTATCTATGTTGTGGCAGCAACATAGTAGCAACATGCTGCCACAGCATGCTCTTTGCGTCTCTATAAAATCTGTTTGAGGCCTTAGATTAATCAACCAACCAAACTGTGTAAAAATAGGTTAAAAAAATACAATACTGGTCAATGATGAAAACCACACCAGGATCTAGGATGTGGTGGATGTGTGGTTTGTTAGTGCACAGCATGACTTTTCTGACTTGTCTGAGCTTGTCCTACTCGTCCAACTCGTGGTGCTTGTCAATCAAAGTAATTAATTTCAACCGGAGACTATAACAAAATATGCATTGTTCTAGGCTGACATAGCCATAGTGTTTGTCACTACCCTTCTTATATTGCACTGCTGACAGTTAACTTAACTCAAGTACTTGAATGATAGAACTTGCCCATTGTCATCAGTAATAGATCACAATCAGTACTCACATAAATGTGGATATCACATAAAGGTGAAATGGTATGTGTATATCTGGTGGGGTTAATCAAACGCAGAGGTCCCCCATTATTCAACGCGAACCCTGGCTTTCTGCCGGCATGGGGCGGGTGTTAAAGGATTGGAATAATACCTGTAGCCCTCATATCCCTGTTCCCTGACATACCATGCTCGTGGACCGTTGGGTTATCGGAGATGACCATCACGTACAGCTCGCGGCCTTGCACGGACCTGCCCACGGAGGAGAGGTGTGCGATGGCGGGGAACTCGACGCTGTGCCTGCGCAGGAAGAGCTCCATGTCGGCGTAGTTGTGGTGGCGGAAGTCCTGCGGCATCAGTGGGGGCGTGACCTCCGGGCCGACGGTAGGAGAAGGAGAGTCGCTGCGGTTCCCGCTGGAGGTCGGGGCCTTGCTCTCTGCGGAAGGGGTGGGCTCCGGTGCAGGGGCGGTGCTCTGGGCGGTGCTCTGTGCGGACGTTGTGGCTTTGGTCGTCACGGGGACGCCGCTCACCGGCTCGCTGGCCGCCAGTTTCACTGTGAAATTGAGTTCAGTGGCTTTTCCCTCAATCACTAGGACGTTGTGGACCATCTGGGTTGTGTACCTGTGGAAAGAAAAATGATCCACGTCAGTGTCAATCTAGTTTTGTTCAAGAACGAGGAAACAGAGAAACCAAGCAGGAAAAACAAGTCGTTCTTTCTAACAGGAGCAAATCAAAGGAGAACCTTCTACAGTTACGAGGGGACCAGAGTGCCTACCCTGGCGCGACGGCTGAGATGTTGTACTGTCCAGGGAGCAGGAGGCGATAGTACTCGCCGTGCCTTCCTGTGGTCAGGTTGTGATTGATGCCTGCCACCATGATGCTGACATCAGGGAGGCCAGAGCCACTGTTGGCCTCTGTCACATAGCCACGCACCCCTATGTGAACCTGCAAGAAGATAGGATTATGTTGACCGAGATGACTTAATAGAGCTGGAGTTTCATTTAATTTTGGGCTATAGTAGAGAATTATAAGTGTGAGTGAATTCAGATACAGGAGCTGGTAGGGGTTAGCCTGAATAAATGAGAGTGGAACACCCTAGCCATTATTATATTGTGCCTGAGTTACATGTGAAACAATGCAGTTAAAGGACATAACAAAAACAGAAGTTTAGACTGTGAGCGTTCTAGTTTGGCCTGCATGATAATAAGGTTATTTGCGACAAATAAACTAATTTTAAGTCACCAAGGTTGATTTATGACAACTCTAGTCTAAGAATAAGAGAATAATAAGACTGTTTATGAATTTGACTATTCATAATCAGATATATTTTTCATAGTCACCAGGGTCACTGTTCATGTTGAATTGTATTCATTGCATTATTATGCCATTATAATATGTATGCTATCAAATTATCAATGGCATAAAATAGTGTCAACCCAAATGACGCAATTATTTATGGGACAAAATATCATCAAACCAAAGTACTTCTCATTTACAGGCCTAGAAACAGTTGGTCTTGCTTGATCACTGACACATACGTGTATCCATGTACATAATACATACACATACATGCCATGGTTAGACCGCCTTCGCCCTACCTTTTCCATGTAGGCCATCAGCGACTCTCTGTTCATATCCCACTCGTTCTGGAGCTCAGAGGCAGGGGGGTATTTGCAGCAGCTAAGCTCCACGGTGATTTCCAGACAGTTTCCGTGGAGGTAGTTGTAGTCCTGCATCCCTCCTGAATGACAGCACAACAGGAGCATTGCTTCAAATCAGCACGCCGTTATTACCTCAGCCCCTAGGTCTAAGATCCTCCAAGGGTCTTCTTCACATCCCCCGCTCCAGACTCAAACAAAAAGGTGAACGGGCCTTCGCAGCAGCTGCTCCACGCTTGTGGAACCAACTGCCCCCTCACATACGTGATACCCCCTCCATTTCTGCCTTTAAATCAAGAATCCAAACCCATTTGTACACCCTGGCTTCTTCTCCCCATTAACTATCTTACCTCTGCACTACTTCCTTTGTTTCTATGTGGATGTCTGGGTTTTATGTATTTTTTATTTAATATTGTTATTTGTACCTTCATTTTTTACTTGAATGCACTATGTACAGCACTTTGGTCAGTGCGAACTGTTATAAATAAACTTTATAAGTACTTTATAAGTACTTACTTAACACTATATGAGGAGGAACAACATGGGGCGTGCCTGGTGGAGCCGGTGGCCAAATATAACATTTAAGGGTATGTACACAGTACAAACCGCCAAGATCAGTTATGTTTTACATCCTCTTTAATATTATTTACGTGACCACATGACTGAAACTCAACATCAAACTTATGTGGCTTCAAGAAAACAATGCAGGAGGAACGTGTGATATCTGAAGATGTCTCTCAAGAACCCCTATGTAAAACAAACTCTACTGTACCTTCTGGGACAAATATTCCCCAATGTAAACAGACCTCTAAAATAAATATGAAATAAAAAATACAAATATATTGTTCAAAACCATTTAGAAAATATCAAAAAAGGTATTTCATTATTCTTTTTTTTATTAGCATTTTACGTGTGCCACTAACCCCAAAACTATGGTTTGAGTTAAATTTGTCAAGTTCCATAACACAATCTCTATGGATTGAGGTCAATTTGTAAGATGCCATTAACACAATCTCTATGTTTTCAGTTAAATTTGTAAAGGGCCATTAACACAATCTTTCCTGGCTGGGGTCAGCCATGATGCATTGCATTGATAAGGCACGAGTGCATTCCTAGTTTGTCTGAGCAACACAGACGGCCGTCGGCTCAGTCAAACAATAGACAATCATGTGCCTGTGCTCCACTAGACCCAACATGTAAAACACAGTGTGGATTATATGGGTCGTGATGAGACTGTTTTGATTTGGACTAAAGAGCAGACAATGGGGAGTTGGGGCCCACCTTTAGGTAGTAAATAGCACCCAAAGGAGGTGGCTATTTTGCTCACTGAAATTGAAGCACTAGAGCTACATTAAAAGATATAATAACATTTTTGACTATAAACAAGTCAGGCAATTTTCTTAGAATTCATTTTCATGGATTCCTCACCCAGAGGCGCAGAGCATTCTGAACCTGATCCTATGAGTAATGACCTTAGTCTCAGCTTGATGATTTAATTTCAAGACAGAATAAAGAAGCTAATAAGCAGGATGTATACCACAGGAATGCTCAAGAGCTCAACAGCATTTAATTAAACTGGGCTGTTCAGGCGTCATTGCCTACTGAGCTAAAAGCAAACATCCTCTATTTTGCAGGGAAACAATGCCTTCCCTAAACGTAAATATCCTCTTGCATTCAGGATCCAGCAGGGCACACCCTGAGCTCTGAACAAATTGCTGCCTTGGCCAGGGCAGCAGACTTTATCAGCCACTATCACCAGCAATTGTGGGTGTTGAGTGCATAGATGTGATATAACAACAAAATGTAATATAATCCAATTTAAGGAAAACTGCCAAATTAATCTGGTTTTACAAGCAACCCCGTACTAGAGCCAATGTGAGATGAGCCAACTCAAAGACCAACTCAAATTAATTATAAAAGGGAACAGAAGTAGTTTGCATTGACAAATTGCCACGTCTTTTGCAGGTAAGCGGGTAAGCACCTCTTGATTAAAAACAGGGGAAAGGGAACACAATAAACAATAAAGGAAGCTTAAAGATACAGTATGTACAATAAAGAACTCAAGAGATTTTGCAATCTAAAACCCACATGATTAAAGTGTATATTTGTGTGTGGCTGGCTATGCGCACCATCCAGCTCTTATATAAAACATCTCTTGAGCTAATGGAAGAAAACTAGTCTAGGGGTCTGGTTACCAAAGGCTGCTTCCCACAAAGAAATGGATAAACCTCTTGAGATGTTCCATCACATTTTCGAGGAGGTCCCTAGATAAGATAATAAAGTGTTATCCAATGTACTTATTACTCCTGGTTATGCATTCAAATTCATTCAGACAGCGACTGACCACATTTGACCCAAACTGGCAATGCCTTCAGAGGTCAGTAAGGGTTGTTAGCTACCAGGTCACCATAGACTGTAGCCACACTGTTAATAAGTCTTAGGATGTATTATTAACTTCCAGTCTTCAACATGTGCTTATTCCTGTTGACTGGCACTATGGTTTAGAAGTCATATGTTAATATTTCCTCAACAGACTTAAAGAAAGTGATTTGTTGTTTTAGAGAAAAAATGCACCAATGATTTCCATAATCTGTCGGCCTAATCTTCTAGGCCTGACTCACAAGCTTTTCATTTTTAAACTACCCACAAGACCATCCAGTAGAGAGGGAGAGAGTGGGTGAGTCTGTGTACTAGCCTAGCCCAGCGTTATTCAGTTTAGTAATCTTGAGTCAATGTCTAATGCACAGTTATAAACGAATAACATGGACGACAAAATTACCACTACTTCTTAATTGAGACCAAATGGGGCAAAACCTATTGCATAATTTTGAGAATATTTTAATAAAACAATTATAACATTCAATATCCATTAGTAATTAGGCATACTAACTGAAATTGAAATAAAAACTGAAACTGAAATAACTGAAATGTTTACAATCAATCAATGACCGATCATGGACCCCCCTTGAACATAACAAAGATGGTCTGTGAACATTACAGAGATAATAAACAAAACCAGGGATCATCTGGTTTCAGTTTATTCTCTGGGGCCACTTTTCTAAAATCGAGATGATTCATCTTCCATGATCTTATCCAGGTGACTGCGCATTCATCCGAGAGCAAAACACAAGGATTATCCTGGCATGCTTTTGGAACCAAAATGTTCAACACAGAGAGAGAGAGAGAGAGAGAGAGAGAGAGAGAGAGAGAGAGAGAGAGAGAGA
>OMLJ01114027.1:0-10074 GCA_900302595.1 Gadiculus argenteus
TGCCCCGTTTCCACCGCGGGGTGCGGGTCGGTTCGGTGCGGGTCGGTTCGGTGCGGGTAGGGAGGGAGCGGTATTGCTCAGGTCGGTTATGTGTCGCGTTTCCACCGCCGATAGTACCCTTATGGGGGGGCGGGGTTTAAACCGGACGGCGATAGACGCGGCAGATACGTTGCTACGATCTCATAGCAGCCCGACACATTGTAGTCTGCTGATAGATCCAATTAAAAAGAAGAACGCGCACAATAAACAAAGAGCAACAACGTAGGACGTCCAAGAAAGACATCAACATTTTGCGCAACATTGTCTTCAATAAACAAAGCTTCGCCGTTGTCCAGAAATACCCTGTGTTTGTTATTATCCCCCTGATGCACGGATTCTGTCGACCAATCAAAGGACAGCGTGTGTATTCGGTTGCTAAGCAACTGATCAACGCTACGGAGTCATTTTTCGGAGTCGGTTTGGAAAATCGCGGTGTAATAAGTGGGTCATCATTAAATTATTATTAATTAATTAATTAATCCCCAGGATTCAGGGTGAAGCAAGACATCTCCGCTTGCATCTGCAGACCACTGCCACATCAATAAAGGTAAGATAAGATATTTATTGATTAAGATTTGCTGGTGCTGTGGTGAGGTCTTTATGTTTTTTGCACTCAAGTGGTTGGCTGTTTTAACTCTTGCAATTGATGTTAGGCATAGCCACCAAGTAGCTACTGCTTAGGTCCTGTGTTCACGTAACACAAGGGGGTTTCGGATAGGGATGTTAACCGCCGACCGTTTGACTGGTGGTTGACCGTATCAACTGGTGGTTGACCGTATCAACGTTAACCGGTTAATTTTGTTGCTTGGCGGTTAAAAATAAATAGGGAAGTTTTTTGCAACTTCTGCAAAAGCATTAACAGGGTCATTGTGGGGCTGGCTCGTAGTGGCTGTAATTCTGCACCTAGGCTGATTTTAGGTCTTCAAATACTGTATTAAGGGCACACTAACACCTATATATACCGTAAATCCTCTAATAGAGGCCTTTATTTGACTCCAGCAAATCGGGCCTATTAGAGACAGGCCTCTATTTCGATTTGAGCAAACCGGACTGTCAGTAGAATGAATAAAGACGAGATGTTGTGTCTATTTGAAATACTAGGTTCATTTACTGAAAAAGTACAGTTACCATAACATTATGGTATGCATACAGAACATTAACAACAAATACTGGTAATTCAGGCTAAATTCCAACTATATGGTATCTTCAGCTCTGTGTTTGCCTGTGCAGGTTGTAGTTAAAGGTCCACTGGAGTGCGAGATGGACGTGGTCCTGATCGCCTGCGGATCCTTCAACCCCATCACCAACATGCACCTCCGCATGTTCGAGCTGGCCAGGGATCACCTGCACGACACAGGTACAAAATGACCCTACTTAGTTTGTAATAGTAACCCTTCATCTCCAGTCCAACCTATTTCCAGCTGGGGTCTCATAGTTTGACCTCCCCCCTACTTCTGTTCCATGCATCTCCAACTAACTCAACTCACTTTTCAGGCAAATACCGGGTGTTGAGAGGAATCATTTCCCCTGTGGGTGACGGCTATAAGAAGAAAGGGTTGATCGAGGCCCGCCATCGTGTGGAGATGGCGAGACTCGCTACGAAAACCTCAGACTGGATCGGGGTCGATAACTGGGAGAGTTTACAGCCCGACTGGGTGGAGACGGCCAAAGTAGTGAGGTGAGGAGAATAGCTGCAGTCCAGCAGTAAAGAAGCAAACAGCTTAACATCTTGTTGTTCTCTCACACTCTATCCCTGCAGTTTTTCTTTACCCGCCTTCTAACTGTATACTTATTACAGATTAATAGATTGGACTACTAGTAACATAGTCTATATATTTTCAATGAACTCGATAATGGCTGATAATGTCTGGGTTCAAGTGAAGTTGACCAATATGGTCCAACCGTGCAATAGTCTACACAAAGTATTCAGTCTACAGAGGACTTTATTCAGCTCCACTCCTGAGTTAAAGGACAATCCCGGTATTTAACACATTGAGCCCCCTTTCTGGGTTGTCTAGGATGAAATAGAGTGGTTTACACCGAAATGTTGACTATTGGCCCTGTCTCTGGTATTGGGCTCATTTCAAATCGCCCCTGCCTGCTTGAGAATGGCTGGTGACGGGCATTCAAAACCCATAAAACAACCCTAAACGTTTGTTTTCAGAAACCAACTCACCAAGTGTTTAGTGGTGTTCATTGATGTTCCAAATCAAGAATCGCAGCGAAATACAGTTTCTGTGGTGTTTTATTTGGCATTTTGTAAATCCTGTTGAAACAGAACTCGGACCAGAACCGGAAACAGAAAGGGGGGCTGTTTACGTCCGGTTGTAGTCTGTTTGCTCGGTTCTAGCCCTACTGTTGATACGGAGAACCGAGCGAAAAGAACAAGACCACCGGAAGACTACAGCCCATCTTGAGTTCCGTTTCCGGTTCGGGGGCTCAATGTGTTAAATAGTGGAATTGTCCTTTAATCTGTGCTGTGGACTCAGGCATCACTACGAGGTGCTGGTGGCCTCACAGAAGGAAGAGGATGAGCCGGACACGGTGTGCTACGGCAAGAAGAGACGCAGGGAGGAGGAGTCCTGTGGCTGTCTGTCCACTGAGGGTGAGGGAAGCGCCTCTGTAGGCAGCCTGTGCTCCGAGATCACACACAACAACAAATGGTACTACCAACCACTCCAAACCACAATAAATAGTATTCCAACCAATCACCCACAAAGTGACAGAAGTGACCCAACATCACTGATACAACCTATAACAATTATTCACCTCAGGCTCTGTGAATAGTGGGGAATAGGCTATTCCCCACTATTCACAGAGCCTGAGGTGAATGGGGGCTATTCCCCACTATTCACAGAGCCTGAGGTGAATAATTGAACACTCCAAAAATAAACAATATTTTTTGCTGGGATTTCTTTGTTTTCATTAGCGTGACGAGACGACCGTCATGCGCTGAAAACAATATCCCGAGATTGAGATCACAATCATGAGATATCGCCCATTATATTAGCCATCTTAGGAGGTTCACGTGTAGCATATACTAACATTCGTTAGGGGATGAAAGCACACACCTGAGTGACCACATGGGCAACAGATAACAAAGTACAAACTGGTAGGATGGCGGAAATCGTCCTAGTGAACCGTTTAAAAGGTTTAACCAAAATCTGTTCAAACAAAATTGTATGTTTTATGGGGAGACAATTTTGGTGAGTTCAGAAAGTTTTCTAATATTATTGTATTATAAAATATTGGTCTTTAAAAAATGACTATCAGGCAAAAGTCAGAGAACGTTGGCGGGAAGGCGAGGATGGGGAAACAACACCAGCGTTCACTAACGATGCACTAAAGTCACGATTCTGTGTACCTCGGGTTTTGGTCATGGTTCGGTAGGTTTTTCGGTACAGCGTTTTCTTTTATTTTGATTTATTAAATTCGATCAAACAAATGCCTTACACGCATGAAAAGACATCAATACAGAATACAATTGAGGATAAAAACACAATATTCAATTCACAATTCAAGACACTCACAGATGTGATAATCAATAAAAAAATATTTTTCGGTATACACCGAAATTAAATGTGCATCAAACTGTTCGACCCGTACCGAAAAATGTCAGTACGAATACGCGTATTCTACCCCCAGCGTTCACTCATCGTCTCCCAGGCAACCTCAAGTGAATGACAAAACATAAACACACAGTGTGTGGGGTCATGACGTGGACCATGTGACCTGTTGGGTCTTGTTGATCCCTCATTGTGTTGGGATTAGCGTTCCTTCATCACTGCCGTCATGACAGTGGACAGCAGAGTGTCTGACGGAGGAACGCCGGGGCAGCAGGTGAAGGGTGGAGGATCAGTGCAGGACTTTAACTAGACCGGGTTGCCCCGCCCATTCTCCCGGCGGTTTGAGTTGGCCCGGCAGAAGGGTCTGGAGAAGAGCAATACATTTCGACATTTCAGTTTCGATACCTTTTTGCGGGAGCCAATCACCAGGCTGGATTTTCCTCCTGGCACGCTATTGGCTGGTTTAACACGACAGGGAAGCGACGGCAAGCAGCCAATTGCGTAGAGTCAGTTGAACTAGGCCCGTTGATCACGCCTCTTGTGCTGAAGAAAATGACATCAGCCTCCCCATACCAATGTGCGATCTACCATTGAGCTTGGTCTGGCATTAGCCAGGCTACACTTTATCGCAAGGTGCCTAGATATGCAAATTATATGACTCCTTTCCAGTAGGCCTATAGCAAAGAATTGTATAAATGACATAAGACAACTGGCAATTATGCTGTTGTATTATTAGGTATTCACAGCATATCTGTGGATACCTATTGTTGTATCTTTTATTTTTTTTAAGAATCTCTATCCCTCTCTCTCTCTCTCCCTCCATCTCTCTCTCCATCTCTCTCTTCCTCCATCTCTCCCTCCATCTCTCTCTCCCTCCATCTCTCTCTCTCTCCCTTCCTCTCTCCCTCCATCTCTCTCTCCCTCCATCTCTCTCTCCGTCCATCTCTCTCTCCCTCCATCTCTCTCTCCCTCCATCTCTCTCTCCCTCCATCTCTCTCTCCCTCCATCTCTCTCTCCCTCCATCTCTCCTCTCAGCCAAGCTCCCGGAGCTCTTCCTGCTGTGCGGAGCTGACGTCCTGGAGTCCTTCGGCGTTCCCAACCTGTGGAAGGAAGAGGACGTGGTGGAGCTGGTGGGCCACGGCGTGGTGTGCATCACGCGCGGCGGCAGCGACGCCGAGAAGTTCATCCACCAGTCGGACGCGCTGTGGCGCTACCGCCGCAACATCCACCTGGTGCGCGAGTGGGTGACCAACGAGATCTCGGCCACCCACGTGCGGCGCTCTGTGCGGCGCGGCCGCAGCGTCCGCTACCTGCTGCCCGACGCGGTGGTGCGCTACGTCCAGGAGGAGCAGCTGTACACCGCCAAGAGCGAGCAGAGGAACGCCGGCGTGGTGCTGGCGCCGTTGGCGAGGAACACAGACGCCGGCCCCAGCTGAGGGGGAGGACCCAACTGATACTGGGCCCCTCAGCTGAGGGGGGCCCTCAGCGGAGGACCCAACTGATACTGGGCCCCTCAGCTGAGGGGGGCCCTCAGCGGAGGACCCAACTGGTACTGGGACCCTCAGCTGAGGGGGCCTCAGCGGAGGGGCCCGGCTGGGGGCTGTGTTCTCGGAAATGGACAAAACATGGATGCCTGAGAAACGATCATGAGAGATAGATGTTAGTCGGTTGTGTTTCTGAAGGGGTTTTTCGTGCAAGGTGTGGGTTTTTTAATAAGATGTTCTTACTGTGGAGGAGAAGCCTAACAATTGTGAAGACTTTGTAGAAGGTTAGGAGTAAGAAGAACATGGCCTTTTTTAAACTATTGAATACCACGTTTTCCACCAGCATAACTAATTTATGTACATGTAGGCACAGAAAGGTTTTGATGAATTTAAATAGAATAGAATATTTATGTACTGCACTCTCTGTATATCTCTCTGTATATCTGCTGTGTGTATATGTATATACATTGCAGTTTTCTATCTGGTCTGGAATAAAGTGCCATAATCACACCTATTGTGTTTTTCTTCAACATGGTTGGGTTGTTTGGAAACTTGTCGTGGCAATTGACACTTATGAATATAGATATAAGAATATGTTGGGACACTATGGGACACTACATTGATGGACTGATTACATAATCAGCCCTGATCACGGTGGCAGGGAGCGGTTCTCTGCATGCTCAGGCCTGTGACCCTGACAACCAGCCTGTCTGGTCTGTTTCTATTTGAAATGTGTTTTGCTCACACAAGCTGTTGGTATTGTTCCAGCACGATTTATTCTAACTCCACCTGTTGCCTGGTTAGCAGGCAGCGTGCAGCGGGACCTGTCTGACACGTCCGTACGACCGTTTGAAGGTCAAACCGCTGAACAGGGATGGGAAACCACCTGAACACGCCTTCATTCTTTTCACTCTTCCTTGTGAACAGTAGGACACACACCGCCTTCCCCATCACACCTTTTCTAAAAAAAAAAGTAGCCGTGTGTTTCTCTTCTCCCTCCTCACAGGTGTTGGTCGGCCCATCTTGAGTCGACTTTCCCACACAGTCTCCAGCAGAGCGGAGTTTCTGGCCTGATCCACAATGTCTGCGGGGCTCTATGGCACCTGGGACATGGTCAGCAACGTCAACTTTGAGGGATACATGGTGGCTCTGGGTGAGTGTCTTTTTACTGTGGTCCTACACGCCTGATGAATCCACACGTTTTAAAAGTCACATGCACATATTAAAATTAGATTTGAATGTTAACCCCTAATCTCAAAGAGACACATTCAAACAGTAGACTCGGTAGATCTGTTGAGAAGGGGCATTATAAATATAGGTTATATAGTTATTACACAGGTCGTTTTACGAGTCTGACGTATTTTGTCGAGTCTGCAGGACGAGACAAAATGTAAAAAAATAAAACAAAAGTAAAAATATACAGCTGTACTAAACAACTAACTGTGTAATCAATTATTAAATTAAATTAGCATATTAAATTATATGCTAAATTTATTTATCGATGTATAGACCACATATTGCTGATATTCCACTGATTTGTATTCTTATTTTGTTATCTTATTATATAATGTATACATATGTAACATATATGCTAAGATAAACAACAAGATTAGTAGTATCGGACGACACGAGAGCAAATGATCTCTGGGTTTAAATGACAGAAGAGGCTCTATGTAGAGCTCTATATTCAGTCCTATAGCAGGTCAACTCTTACACCACACAATACACTTCCCCCTTTACCCCAACAGGTACATATCTGGCATGCACTAAAGTACTGATCAGTGTTGATAAGACGGTAGTTATTGGCAGCGGCGCTGGTGGTTTTATTTCGTTGAGGCTCTGCAACAACAGCCTCGGAATGAAGGCGTGTGCACAATGTCCCCCAGGCGTCGGTCCCGGGCTGAGGAGGGCGGCCGCCAAGCTGAAGCAGAAGAAGGTGATTGAGGAGAGGGCGGGTGTGTGCTGCATCAAGACCATCAGTGTCCTGAAGAACTACACCTGCTCCTTCAGGGTGGGACACCAGTTCGACGAGTTCACCAAAGGACTCGATAACCAACGTCTGAAGGTATGTGACATGACCGTTGACATGTCTGTTGTTATTGAGATTCTGGGCCCAGTTTTTCAAAAAATTTGATCTGGATCAAATTGATCCAGATTTGGAAATCCTATGTTTTGCTATTTAGGATCATCTTGACCCATCTTACTTTTGTGGCAGTTTTTAAAGGAACATTGGATTGGATGACTGTGATCCAAATGCCACATTTCAGGATCACCAACTGAATCCACCCTTCCAATGAAATCAGGATAATCCTGTTTTTTTTTTATCAAATCAAGTTCAAAGTTTTGAAAAAACCAAAGGGCAGGTTTGATCCAGATCAAATGTAAGATCGGATTACATGATCTGATCTAAATTTCGGAATCCCTCTTTTGCTTTGAAAAACCCATTTCCAAGATTTGATCCAATCCGTGATCCGAAATCCCACTGGATCACTTTAGAAAAACGGGGCCCTGGTGACATTAGAATGGTGGTCAAAGGAGCAGTAACTATTGTTGCCTTTGGCTGGCTTGATGTGTCGACTTTTCATGGCAAACCTACCTCACAGTCTTCAGTTGGATGGGATTGGTCACCTCTCATCCTTTGGGTCCCTGCAGTCTCTGGTGCGGTGGGAGGGGGAGAGGCTGGTGTGTGAGCAGATTGGACAGAAGCAGAACCGTGGATGGGTTCACTGGATTGAAGATGGCAAGCTTCATTTGGTAGGCTATATAAAAAAGACATTAAAGGACAAGTCCGGTATTTTTAACATCCTTTCTGGTTTGTCTAGGATGAAATAGAGTGGTTGACACCGAAATGTTGACTATTCTATATAGTATCTATATAGAATAATCTATATAGAAGTTGACTATATAGTATCATAGCGAAATACCATTTCTGTCGTGTTTTATTTGGCATTTTGTAAATCCCATTGAAACAGAAACCGTCTGGAACCGGTTTCCATTTACAAAAAGCCAAATAAAACAGGACAGAAACTGTATTTCTCTACGATACTTGATTTGGAACATCAACAAACACCACTAACCACTCGGTGAGTTGCACATATATGAAAATGAAAGTTTAGGGTTGTTTTAAGGACAGGGTTGTGCATGCCCATATCCAGCCATTGTGAAGCAGGCAGGGGCGTTTTGAAATGAGCCCAATACAGAGAAAGGACCAATAGTCAACATTTCAGAGTCAACCACTCTATTTCATCCTAGACAACCCAGAAAGGAGGCTCAATGTTGAAAATACAGGACTTGACCTTTAAGCAAGTGGTAGTTTGGGCTAAATATACAAAACATCCTAATCAAAGTGTTGAATAGCATTTAATCTCTCTCTCTCTCTGACTCTGAAGGAGCTGTTTTGTGAAGGACAGGTCTGCAAGCAAGTGTTTAGGAAGAAAGAAAGCGAAAAGGACGATGTCTGCAAGTCTGATTCCTGAATAGAACATAAATCAATACCCCTGGTGTATATTATACTAGGCTACTCAATATGCAGAGGAAGGGCAACATTTTGTGTGATTTTTCCTTTCTTTTGACATCCTTGAGAGAAGCTGTATGGCTGTTGCCTTACAATATATTTTTGATGTGGTATATTTATTGGCACTAGATGGCAATGTTGCATCAGTTTTCGTTTGTCTTTTTTTACCCAGGTCATCTTGGACACTCTTTTGGGTTGAATGTCAGTTTATTTTATTTTATATCAACATACAATCTGTTATATCATATAATAAATATGATAATTCTGAAGTCTTCATTCAAGCTTGTTTGTCTATGATCACGTTGTATTTGTAAAGAAAGATGTCAGATTATGTAAAACGTATTAACACGTCTTACATCTGTATACCAAACTCAGACTAACTTACATGTACGTTAATATGTACATGTAATTCTGTATTATTTGGTATTACACTGTACTACGTCATACTCTGTATCTCAATGGTTTGATTTTCTTTAAAAACCCACCCTAAGGTAAGCGCTTACCTCCCATAAAACCAGGATAAATGATAATCCAGGGATGTAAAAAGGGTAAAAGGGAATAAAAATGAATAAAATGATTTTTTTTAAGTGCTGTGCAGCTCAAAATAATAATAATCAGCTCTAAAACAAATTAATGGAAAAAATATAACATACAAACCAGATGGTATAAAATTGAACTGGTTGAAATGAATAAAAGAATAAATAAAAAGGGGGGGTCTAAAAAGGCCTGACATTTCGTTGTAGGCCTACAACAACTTTCTTCAGAGGCTGGGGTGTTGGAGGCACAGTGACTGATGGCTTTGTTGTTTAGGGGAGGCCTGACAGATGGGAGGGAAAAATTAGTTGTTATAAGTGATTGGTTAATAAGAGTGGCAGGTATTACAGGTGGTGGGGTTGCCCTATATCAGTGATCATCAACTGGCGGCCCGCGGGCCGAATCCGGCCCGCCGAACCGTTCAATCCGGCCCGCGACTGGATTCCAAAATTTTAGAAAAAAAAAAAAAAAAAAAAAAATATTCGGTTGGCATGATAAATGCATAATTTTCAGTCCATTCGTCATTAAAGGATGTTTTCCGCATCAACTTTTCGTTTCATGGCCTTTGAGAGTGCCATTTTAGCCTACCTGTGTTTAGAGGCTAATAGTTTCAGTTAGTAACTAACTGAAACTATTAGCGCTGAAGCCAGTGACGACAGCCCTATATCGAAGCTTTGTTTCAGCTGTTTGTTTTTCAAGTGTGCTATAAATAAAGTTTACTTGAATTGAGACAAAGTATCTCTATCACTCCTGGTGGTTGACTGTGGTACAAGTGATAGGAGCCTGACTCATAAAGGCTAAAAATGCCTTCAGTTTTGTAATGAAATGAAAAAATATAAACAATAAACATTAAATAATAATAATAAAAATAATAATAATAAAAATTAGATTTTTATTTTATTTGAGGATCCGGCCCCCAAGGTGACTGTCCAGTAAA
>OMLJ01114031.1:0-10194 GCA_900302595.1 Gadiculus argenteus
GTCGGAGGTGCTCTGGGGAACGCCCTCTGTTCACTGGTTGGTCGGAGGTGCTCTGGGGAACGCCCTCTGTTCACTGGTTGGTCGGAGGTGCTCTGGGGAACGCCCTCTGTTCACTGGTTGGTCGGAGGTGCTCTCGGGAACGCCCTCTGTTCACTGGTTGGTCGGAGGTGCTCTGTGGAACGCCCTCTGTTCACTGGTTGGTCCGGCGTGAATTGAACACATGAAGATTTTGTATTCCATGTTCTTCCCGCAGCATTCCTGGTGTCGGAGCTGGAGGCCTCCCGGATGATCCTGGTCACCAAGCCCCAGAAGGCGGCGCCGGACTCTTGGGCCGGCTCCCCGATGTTCCTGGAGCTGAAGGGGATCTGTGTGACCCTGGGCATGTCCAAGCCCCCCGCCAACATCACCATGTTCCAGTTCTTCAGTGGAATAGAGAAGAAGGTGAGGCCCTCGGCCACGTCGGCGTCTCGTAGGGAAGGAAGGCCGGAGAGTCTAGTAGGGGTTAGGGTGTTTGAGTTGGAGTTTGAACCCCACCATCCGTAGTCTATAGTCTGAATGACGATGAACTTTGGATGAAAGTGTCTTCTTAATAAATATTGAAATATGGAAATGGTAGTTGGTTTTAAAAGGTGTCACTAGCCGAGTACCCACCAGGACTTTTTTTTTTAGCTCCGCCCACGCATTAGCTTCCCTTGTCGTCGCGTACGCACCACAGGGAAGTCCGAGAGGCTTACCGACGGAGCGTCAACGAGCTACAAGCGGCTCAGAAAAGTACCACCTCTGCTGGAGGACTTTCTGAGCCCCTGTAAGAGACCCTGTAAGAGTCCTGAGGGGCGGATCCTGGGAGGATCCTCTCTCCAAACCGCACCCACAAAACCTCATAGTGGGAAAAGTACCCCTGGTCGGTACATGGCTCATGATGTCTTATATAGTGTATAAGAAGGGTAGTTTAATGTGTGGCTTGTTCCCTCTCCTGTTTTCCAGCTAAAGGAAGCCGCCTCCAAGGTCCCCAACACCCACATAGGAGACCCTCTGATGAAGAAACCACTGGGACCCTTTCACTGGGTAAACACTTCACCTCTTCATGTGAAAAATTTACCAAGTCCAATAAGTAACATACAACCGAGGTTTCATTAACATATGCTTCTGTCTGTAACCTTGAAAAGTTAAAAAGAGGTTGGTAAACAGAAGGTGCAGAAGGCCAAGCGAATGCATTCTAAATGATGTTTTATTTGTATTTTTGAAGGACAAAGTTGAAGCCCTAAACCAAGCGCTGGTGAATGAGTACGAAGTGAGACGGAAGATGCTGCTCAAACGACTCGACGTGACCGTGCAGTCCTTCGGTTGGTCCGACAGAGCCAAGGTACCCAGAAACCGTTTGGCTCATTACCGAGAAGTCCTGCTGCATCCACCACTCTGACCACTAGAGGGTGCTGTTTGCAGCCATTGATTGATAGTGGAGTTGAACACACAAGGCAAAATGGTGCTCAAACCAAGCACTCTTTGTAAAGAACAGGAGTTAGTGTACCATTTTACATCCTTGTACAGCCTACGAAAAGAGGCCAAAACCATGATTATAAGGGTTTAAAAATAAATATATATAATATTTGTTGTATTGGAGCTATGTTCATGTTTTTGTCCTGGGTTGAACCATGGGTGACGTGTTTGTTTCAGATCCATGCAGAGAGGATGAAGAAGGTGTACCACCCTCTTCGCGCTGCTCTCAGCTTCCACAGCAAGGTGTCGGTCGGCCACCTGTTCGCCGCCAGGGAGGACCTCTCCAAGATCCATCGTACCAGCAGCGGCAAGATACGGGAGAAGACGGCTTGTCCCATTAATAAGGTCAATGATAATCCCATACGTTTTGTCTTTCAGAAGTCATTTGATTCTCAAAACAGGGTTAAAAAGATTTGTCGGATGAGTCCTCAACAAAATATTGGTCAACTCATGGCAAGTAAGGCTGGCTTTTCATGACAACGCTCCCAGGGGAAACTGACTTTAGTTTAGACGGCGACAGCGTTTTCACGGCTTAAAAACACAAAAATATGAGCCCACCCTCCAGAGTGGAAATGTTAAAAACGCTCCACCGTTGCGTTTCCGTGTAAAGGGTTAACAACGCTAAAGTGAGCTCTGAGCTGCTCACGGACTGGTCGCGGACGTGTTGATGTCACATCTATGTAGAAGGAAGTTTCAACGCATTTGCACGCTCTCTGTGGTGTCGTATGGCAGTGCTTCACAGTGCCACTTAGCCACCTGGCGTGCATACTACATCAAATTTCACACACTTTCATGCACCGTAAAAAATGTCAGAGCGTTTCCCGAAAGTCCTTGTAACATGAACGCGCGTTCGCGGCTCTAACGATGATCGTAGCCTAGTCCCTGTCCACTGCACGGTGCTGAAATGCGCTCCGGAAGAGGGGGACGCGGAGGAAAGTTGAAAGTTGAAACTATATATTTTGTGGCAGCAAAAAAAATCTCTCCCCATCAAGGCCAACAGCTGAGTAGCTTACAAAAAGAATAAACTAATATGAATGATACAAATATTAAAACACAATTGATTAATTGATAAATCCTGCACGTTCATTTGTTCACGCCATTTCCCCCCCTGTGTGACAAGACTACTACATTTATCTTAATGTGCTGATTTCTGAAACATGCTTTACGCAGCAGAGAGAGCAGACTTTCTCTGATTCCGCATCAGGTTTCCTTGCGCTCTCTCTAGAAGCTAGACTCTTAAATTAAAATGCACCGTTCCATTTATTCATTATCGTTCAAACGCGGAAGCTCATTAACAGGCTATTGCGGGGCTGAGACTAAACGGCTTTAGAATAATTTGGATACTCCAGAATGTTTTTATTTTTTTATGAATGAAGACACCCACATGCAAGAATGAGTGTAGGCTACAAACGCGATTAACTTTTTACAAGTGCACACACGCCAGCGTATTCTTTATTTTGTTGACCACTTGTTTTTATCCCGACAAAAGCCTCGTAAGGACAGTTCCTCTGCATCTTTCTCGTAGATCGCAGCATCTTTCAGCATCTTCATTTAATGCGTTATGCGTTATGCCGTTTTTACAATGTCGTTGTTGTTGACTTCTAACACGTCTCTGTCTTTGCTGTTTCAATCTAACAGTTTATTTTATTCTTTTTTTTTTCACACACCATTACCAATGTGTTTTAATAAAACACATCCAATACGACGAATGTCCAGCTGGGGACTCCACTGAGGCTATAGTAACAATGATCGTAGTGCTCTACGAGTACCCCTGGAGTCGTCGTTAGCTACGAAGGTTTTCACGACGTTCGTTACTAACAATGCTTTCAGGAAACGGTCTGAAAACTGAACGATGATCGTACAAAGGTTTTAACGAGCCACGTAGGCTAACAATGCTTTCGGGAAACTGGGCCCAGGTCGGTTACGTGTCACGTTTCCACCGCCAACAGTACCCTTATGGTGGGCTGGGTTTAAGCCGGACGGCAATAGCCACGGCAGCTACGTAAGCATTGTGATCTCATAGCAGCCCCCCACAGTGTAGCCTGCTAATAAATCCAATGAAAAAGAATGCGAACAAAGAACAAAGAGCAACTGTAGGATGTACTTTTGCACAGCATTTTCTTCAATAAACAAAGCTTTCGCCGTTGTCCAGAAATACCTTGCGGGTTCTGTGTTGGTTTTTATCAGCCTGTCGCACGGAAGTGCAGATTCTGTCGACCAATCAACGGACAGTGTGTCGCTCAAACTTGCCGGCAGTGCCCGGCACCCTTTCAAGCGTCTCAGTACCCAAACAGAGGAGTACTGCGAGACGAGTGCGGCTCAGTCCGGGTCACGCCCACTTTTTGTCAGTGGAAACGCGACCCGTACCGCACCTTTGCGGACTGAACCGACCCGCACCCTCCGGTGGAAATGCGCCATTACATCTGTAGTCTGCCGTTATAATTGATTTGCCTCAGGTGTACTGTGGAGTGGGTAAAACTGGTTTTGTTGGCAGGCTAGCAGTTCCCATTGCCTTGCGCTAGCCTAGCACCAGCGATCTCTGCAACTAGAAGGACTGAATGAAACATGTTAAACGGTCTCCAATGATAAATAACACATTGGCTCATTTGGAAATGAAGTCCGATGTCCAAAATTCCAAACTATCCCTTTAAGAAGGTTTCGGAAACCGGGCCCTGTACAATAGTTAGTCTGCTGCTTCCGGTGAAAAAATATTTTCCTGCGTGGTCATTTTCTATTGGCTGTGCACCCTACCGTGAGCAAGTGTGACGTGGGATTAGTTCACATTTGAATAGGCCTTACTTAGTCCTATGGAACCAAATGTCAGTTTCCTCTAAAACCTTTTTGACTGTTATCACTGCTCAGATTACTTTTCTGAAGTCTTAGGTTTTCAACTAAAACAGGGGCCTTAAAGTGTTTACTCTACCTTTTCCTGCAGGTTTCATCGACCATAAACTCCAACCCCTCCATGGCAGTATACTTTCCTACTCCCCTAATACACCACAGTGGCTGGACTGCTGCCCCTGGAATACTACCATCTTTTCTGGTGTTGACTGCTGCAGCTGCCTGGAAAGGACATTATTTTTACTACGGTAGCCCACTCTTCCCTGTGTGCTAGTGCCACCACAGGAATGGATGACAGACGCATTAAAGCGACACACTGACACAGGAAAAATGGCTTCCCCCCCCAACCTCCAATGGATTTTCATTGTAGTCATTGTTTATATGATTATGATGAAGGGGTGGGGTATTACTTTGCTGAATTGTTTTTCTGCAGAACTCTAAGCTGGACTACAGAAATTCTGATAAAAGTATTTGTGCCAATGTGGGGTTGGATAGGAGAAGAGTTCTTAATGCTGAGATTATTTTGGTTCCTTTTCTTTTTGCACCTTTCTGGTTCCCTGTCTAGACCAAACTCTTAAGACGGACACTATTTGCCTTTGGCACGTTCTAATTGTACTTGTATATGTGACTCCCATTGAACAATACCAGTTATAAAATATCACAACTATATAGATCTTAAGGCAGCTGTACCACATCCACCACCTCTCCAAGTTTTTTTTTTTTTTTTTACCCATTCACAATATTAGCAATAATCTTCGATTTTGTCTTGTCTGCCTATTTTTGGGCTGCATTCAAGAGCTCAAACATTAGGATATTTCAGATAGCTTCGCTACCAGTTGGAAACCAAAGCACCACAAAATGCTGTGGCAGGTGTAATCTTGAGTGCATCCCAGAATAAGGGTTTGGGAGCTCCGCAATCCACTGTGTCACTGTGCCTACAGTCTCCTTTACAGGGATTAAACAATTGCCGACTGACTTTTCGCATTGGAAAGTTATCTGCTGTAACCTTGAATGCGAGAGAAAATGGGATTTTTTTTGTATATATACACCGTCTGCACTCAAGACAATTCTTTGATAGTACTAACTAGGAATTCCCCAACAGCCATTTTTATTTGGCTGTTGATACCAATCATGAGTCTTGCCAATATAATGTACTCATCCTTTACTTTTCTAATGGTTGGTAAAAGACAGACATTACACCACGAAGATGACCGTGACAGAGGTTCCGAGAGGTTCAGTTTCCAAAAAGAACTCTAGTTGCTTTAATGTTTGACATTCCTCCTGGTACTAGTTATTGGTCTTTGCATAATCTCTGATATGATACCTGGTTTGTGGACGATATCAAATGCAAATGTAATGCAACCCTGGCACTGAATGAAAATAGAAAAACCTGCCACCCTTTATTCAAATGTTGTTTACAGTACACTTACAGCTCAATTGACGGTTACCTGGTCTCATGAATGTGTACGAATGGGTGTGTGCTTGTGTGTAGAAGGGGTCAGTGATCTTACTGTACCTTGTACTACTTTTTAAATGTTTCGACAAATGTTGTAGTTGTCAGAATTTTAAACATATGTACATAAAGAAACAAGTTATCTTTAAAAAAACAAAAACATTTTTGTATAGTGGGAAAAACTGCATGTGATTGTTAATTTATTGTGAGTCTTCTATAATGTATGCAGTTTCTTAAAGAATGAAACATAAAAACTGAGGAAAAACAAACACTGAATCCATGTCTGCATCCTTATGGTATTTTCCAGCATGGTGTTTTTGTCTTGAAGACCTCCACGAATTAACTGCCGAGTCAAGGGGTTGGTCTACTGCAGCCATGATTTGTTTTTAGTGACGCCATCTTTCTCTTTAAAGCTGATGGTGGGTCTCATAATGGTGTGCTTACAGTCATTTGGCACCTATAGGTCCACACGGTTATACAGAATGCATCGGCGTACCACAGTACTTGTGCCATAGGTCTATGGCTTTGGTCACGATGGCATCAGTGTTCTCTTGGGGTATCTGGAATTTAAAAGAAAAGTTGCAGCTCACATGAGATTGTGTGTACACTTGCGTGTCATGTCTAGGCCAAAATAATTATGTTTTTAAGTGCTAGCAATTACACGGTGGTAAACTCACATTGCACAGAAATTTCACCACAACCTCCGGCCGGTTCATGCCCATGAGAATGATCTTGTAGCTGAGCAGAATCTCAAGACCAACAAACACCAGGATCTTACACGAGCCACTGATCACTTTGTCCCATACTCTTAGTTAAAACAATGACAAACAAATGTAAATACATCATGCAGACTTGGGCTTGGCACAGAAAAATGTATTACTATTTTAATTGGAGATTCTACAGAATATCTAATTATCACGATATGCTTATGGCCTCCAAATACAATTCTAAACATTGAGGGTTAGGGAATATATTCTCATTGTAATTCCTTAGTTTAGACAGTATAATTAGCTTTCCTGATAAGTTGATATGATCATTTCCTGACCAAAGGCAAGCTTACCTTTGCAGGCTGGACTCTGGCAAGGTGCCAGCAAAGCAGCGGTTGAACCAGGGGTCATAGGGCAGCTGGGCCAAGGCGCCCATGATTTTCAGATGGTTCAGGAGCCGGGGTTCCTCCTGGCTCAGGTAGTGCTGCAGACTCTTGGGCTGCACAGTGGTACTCATGCATGAGAAGTTAGGCCGTTATGCTAGCAAGACAGCTGACGTCATCATAACACTACAGTCACTTTGAAAGCAGCCGAATTACATATTTCTTCATATCTTTAATGAAGTCTGTGTACAAACTTAACGGTATGAGCTAGACATGATCCATGACTTGGCAGACTTACGTAGAGCTGTATTCAGAACTTACAAGATGGGGTAACGAATCTCCAAATTTGGTGTTGAACTGATTGTAAAAACACTTGATGAGCCAATAGCAATCCATAGGATCGACAACAATCTCCTCCATGGCTCTGCTAATAGACAGGAAGTCCTCATCTTCCTCCTCCTGAAACAGATTTGTTCAAATATCACAAAGTATATGATTATGAGGCATATAATCAAATAATTTGTTTTGAGATTTGTGTCTAACCTGTAGGCTGGTTGATGCGTTGAAAGGTTGAATTCTACAATGTTTTATGTGTATTTCTGAACACAATCATTACGTGGGCTCTTCTTAAAAGTTGTTTATCAATGCATTGGCTATATCAACATATTTCATATGTAAAGAATGTGCGTGCATACAATACACATGGACCCTTCTTGTAAACTATTATTATTATGCTTTTTAAAAAGACTTAAGGGCTGATTATGGTCATGGTCATTCATGCAACGCAAGGGGGTTATGGACCCCTTACGTCCTTGCAGACCCTCCTTGCATCCACCGCAAGGGCCTGATGTGCGCTTCCCAAAAATTGTAACCTTCCGTTGAGGAACCTTCCACGCAGCCACAAGGGCTGTAATTGGTCCGCTCACTAAAACCTGACGCAGAACCATAAAGGTTGAAAGGTTTGACTGCGTCGAAGCGTCTGCTTGGACACTGCGTTGCGTGAACGCAACAGGTTAATTCTAACCTGTGTTCATATTTAAAATAATGCCTTAAATTATATTTATTAAGATTACTGCATATGTTCCCATGGCTGCAGCTTTATAATCCTGTTATAATATTTGTCATCCAAGGGGTCGGAGCAATACTAGTGTGCCAGGGAAATAATAAATTAATGTTAAAATCTGTCTCTGGCCTCAATGCTCTTGAGTCTTGACATTGCAAGACAGATCCAGTAACCGGTCTACAAAAGACCATAACAATTGAAAGTTAAATTTGTATCATACTTTCCACTAATTAATCAACCATTTTTATGCAATGTATGTGCCTTGTATTAATCCAATGTATGTGCCTTGATATATGAAATTAATCAGAACAGTGAGTTCAATTCTCTATTATCCTACCATTGGAGGGATCTCGGACCGTCGTGGCAGAACTTGGCCCTCCAGCTGAAACATGCGCAGATAGACCTCTGTGGTCGGAGTGGATGAATTGATGAACCTCATTGCCTCCAAGGCCTCGAGAATGTTCTCATACTGCTCCCTTCTGTATCCTCCCACCAGAGCATGTGAGTCACTGTGCGGTGGCAGGATACCTACAGATTAAATATATTCAAATGGGATTAATCCTACTAGGTTGTCAGCACTCAAATATTCAGTTAGCTAGGAGGACTTAATAATGCACAGATTGTGCATCGTACACAATTGTGTTGTGGTGTTACATGGTTTAAAGATGTATGTACTTTGCATGAGTGCACAGAGTGCGTTGACAGACAATGAGTGTGCATGTATTAGGCCTACCCAGCAAAACTTTCCACACATGGATCCTGTACATGGATGGGAGGGGAAACCTTTGGCTGAAAGTGCTCAGTTTCTCAACATCTGTCAAGAAGAAGTATACTATTAAACAAAATGGGTATGGATGTTGTAATCAGAATGTTTGTAGTAAAGATCTGATGTGTACCTAAAGGGTTGTCTTTCAGCAGAATCTCCAAAGATTTCTTTTCCTCCACTCCTCGAAACCCCACCTTTTCATAATACGCAGAGCGAAAATTTCTCTGGGGGTCGTCAGCCATATCTGGACAATGAATGACAATCCCAAAACGTTTCGTATTATCATAGTACAGTGCATAGAATGATCAGCTAAGAGGCTAAGAGTTTAATAATGTCGCAGTTAATTACTGCACCTTCCCTTTTTTATTTAACTAGGTAGAACACAGAGATTTGACATCTCTTTTGCAAGGGTGACCTGGTCAAGAGGGCAGTATAGAACAGAAGCATCTGTCTAGCGTTTCATAAATAAAACATTACAGGGTTAGATAGATGGCTGATTATAATTACTTTTCTCCAGGATTTCATTAAACTGTACCACTTACTTGAGATTATTTTAATCCTGCCACAGAGCTGTAGTTAGACAGCAGTCATGTGTCAAAGTCAGGGCTTAGGTTTTTACAAAGCAATCGAAATCTCATTGTAGGCCTACTGATAATAATCACAACATAGTACGTCCTTTAAAATGGTCTTACCTTTTATTATGGTTTGTTATACAATCTTTCCAGTTGTGTTTTCTTTGGCCAGCCGGCCTGCAAGTGCCTTTAGGCTGCAAGAGCTCATTCAACAATCTGACAGCATAATATGGTACTGCATGTACTAACCTCACTGTTTAACTCTAAATAAATAGGACACCGCGTAAAAATACATCTAGAACGTTGACGTTCCACACGACTCAAACAAATAATGGCGTAGACTGACTTCCTCCTGTTTACACTGCCAAAAGAAAGGTCTTCTTCTTGATCATTGGCGGTGTCGACACCAGCTTTAAGGTGCACCACCACCACCACCTACTGGACTATGGAGGTACATTTGTGTCTTTATTATGCAATCAAACAGAATAGGTTTGAGAGCAAAACTATCGAGACTGCAATCAAAAAATAGATTTGAGAGCAAAACTATCGACACTGCAATCAAAAAATGTGTTATTGCAAGTAAAATAAATGTGATTAAAAAATGTATTAATGGGAATCCAAAAGTTTTGTTTGCAAATCCAAAAGTTTTGTTTGCGAATCAAAAAGTTTTGCTTGCGAATCCAAATGTTTTGCTTGCGAATCCAAAAGTTTTGCTTGCGAATCCAGCTGAATCTCGTGGGCGGGACCTACGCCGAAAGATGTAAGACACGTCTCTATTGGCCAGTCTCGATCGGAGTGACAGCTTGGCAACATCCATGATGAGACCATGCGGTACTCGGGAGCGGAGAGGATGGAGCGGAGAGGATAGACAGTCGATGCGCAGGTATGTCTTCCGTCATGTAATAACAAGAA
>OMLJ01114032.1:0-21053 GCA_900302595.1 Gadiculus argenteus
GGGGGGATCCTTCCAGGGATGATCAGGAGTGTGTGGGGGCTATGATTGACGTACAGTACATGCATACACAGGGAAGTGGATGTGTCAGGTGTGTGTCAGGTGTGTGTAACGGGTGTTCCTGGTGTGTCGGTAGGCTCGGCCGTCAGATCAGCAGAGGCTTTGCTCAGCTGCCCTCTAAGAAAGAAGTCCCGGAGTACTATGAGCTGATCCGCAAGCCGGTGGACTTCAGAAGGATCAAGGTAGGAGTGGTCCTAGCGTCATAGGGACAGTAGCTTATTGCTAAGGGCCGAGGGGCAGGCATAGGGACGTTTAAACGGTATCCCGACGCCAAATGAGATTTGCCGTCAATTCTGAAATCTGAACTATTTCGTGAGGTCATGAGTCACCTTTCTGAGAAGCAAGACTGATGACTTCTGAGGCAGTGAATAGCCGCGTACCGACCAGGAGTACTTTTCCCGCTATGAGGTTTTGTGGGTGCGGTTTGGAGAGAGGATCCACCCCTCTGGACTCTTACAGGGGCTCTTACAGGGGCTCAGAAAGTCCTCCAGCAGCGGTGGTACTTTCCTGAGCCGCTCGTAGCTCGTCGACGCTCCGTCGGTAAGCCTCTCGGACTTCCCTGTGGTGCGTACGCCACGACGAGGAGGAGCTAATGCGTGGGCGGAGCCAAAAGAAAAAGCCTGGGACTGAAAAAGTCCTGGTGGGTACGTGGCTATTCCTTCGCCGTCCCACTCGAGGGAGATCCCTCCACCGCCAGACGCCGTCAGCTCGCTCCGGAACGCCGAGAGCCTCACGGTGACAACGTCTGATTTCCTTTGTTTTCTTGGATGATCTTTCTGGAATGACAGCGAAGTCACCGTGAGGAGCAGGAAACCAGACGGCAAAAACCAGACCTGGTTCAGGGTCGGTTTGAATCCTTCTAGGAGGACGTTCCACGCCGCGGTGGCAGGCGGTGGCGACGCTCCTCGTCTGACGGATCTCCCCGTCTCCTCCTTTGTTGTTCCAGAACACCGTATGTTCTAGAACACGTCGTCACTAATATCGTTTGGTAAGAACCGACGTGCCGCCCACACACCTTACTGTTTCTGATGCTTCAGCGTCGGTCGCCTGGCGGCCATGTTAGTGTTTTTTACTCATCGACTCGTCCGACGCCGTCTGGCCTCGTCGCTCCGGCCGCCCGGCGTCTCGCTGTCACTCACAGCGGGAGAACGCCCCGCCCCCGGGGGATCCACCAATCACAGCGTCGCCTGTAGGCTTGCTCCATCATGGACAAAATGATAATCACGATTATTTTGATCAATATTGAAATCACGATTATTCCTTCACTGTGTCGAGTTTAACAGAGTTTTTAACAGAGACATTTCTTGGACTTTGACATTCCCCATCAGTTTTCCATCAATTTCCCCTCAAATGGTGTGTGTGTGTGTGTGTGTGTGTGTGTGTGTGTGTGTGTGTGTGTGTGTGTGTGTGTGTGCCATTCAGTAAACAACCCAGAACAAAAGCATTTTAGTCTTAGCTCACTTTGCAAACTGAAATGTGACAAAATAATAGTTTGTTCCCCTCATTTTTTAGATCGTTTGAAGCCATAATTGTAATCACGATTAAAACGTGATTAATCGAGCCGCCCTGGTCTCGTGGCCCCGCCCCCCTGTCGACCGCACGGCTTATCAGCGACAAGCAAACACGTCGACTCCGACCCTCACGTCCGGGATAACCCCGAGGCCGAGATGACCCCGAGTCCGGGATAACCCCGAGGCCGGGAGTCAGAACGGAGGCCCGAGATGTTTTGCCTGAAACGCACCAACAAGTTTATTCGAGGGGGTCTTCTCTTTCATGCCTTTTAATTTTCCTGATTTTTTAATTGTGAGTGTTCCTTTTTTTTTCCGAGGGCCATCTGTCTCTGGGCTGCTCGCCGTGTCGGTCGCTGTTGTGCGTTTAAAGCGGTAGTGAAGCTAATGAGGCTGGCGGTAATGAGGTTACGGAGTCGGGACCGCGGCGCAGACGACTGCCGGGGTCAGACCAGGAATTTACTGCTCCCACGCAAACCTGCAAGAGGCTCACCGCTCCTCCTTAACCTCCAGGACCCGACGCCCTCCACGCCGCCATTCCAACGCGCAAACCACCCGGATGGTCTTTTTTCCCTCGCCGTACTGCCTGCGTGAAGTCCGCATCCACGCGTTTTACTAACGGCAGGGTGCGGGTCGGTTCAGTCCGCTAAGGTGCGGTACGGGTCGGTTCAGTCCGCTAAGGTGCGGTACGGGTCGCGTTTCCACCGGCAAAAAGTGGGCGTGACCCGGACTGAGCCGCACTGAGCTGTACTCTCTCGCAGTACTCCTCCGCTGGGGGACTGAGACCCTGAAAGGGTACCGGTGATTTCCCGAGCTACACGCGCTGTCCGTTGATTGGTCGACAGAATCTGCAGTTCCGTGCTCCAGGGGGATAATAACAAACACACACAGTAGCCGCGGGGTGTTTCTGGACAACGGAGAAAGCTTTGATTATTGAAGAAAATGTTGCGCAAAAGTTCACCGTCCTTCTTGGACGTCCTACGTTGTTGCTCTTTGTTCATTGATTGCGTTCTTCTTTTTCCTCTGATCTATCAGCGGGCTACACTGTGTCGGGCTGCTATGAGATCACGATGCTAACGTAGCTGCCACGGCTATCGCCGTCCGGCTTAAACCCCGCCCACCATAAGGGTACTGTCGGCTTAAACCCCGCCCACCATAAGGGTACTGTCGGCGGTGGAAACGCGACACGTAACCGACCTGAGCGATACCGCTCCCTCCCTACCCGCACCGAACCGACCCGCACCGAACCGACCCGCACCGAACCGACCCGAACCGAACCGACCCGCACCGAACCGACCCGCACCGAACCGACCCGCACCCCGCGGTGGAAACGCGCCATACGGGAGTGGTTTTATTTCCTTCTTCTGGGCCCACTTAAGGATTGGATTATGGGCTGCCCTTCAGCGAGGGCACCGTCGAATCGTGAGCCGCAATCTGTCGCCCGTCCCGCCTGAGACTCGTAGCAGCAGCTTGTCTTTTTATTTTATTGTTGCATTGGTTAAAAACGCAGGCGAGGAACAACATCTTCGTTTGCTAGCAACGCACCTTCCTAACGCACTGCTGGTGCAACCCGGTATCACGCCATATCGTGCTCATGCGCACGAACGTTATTCATATATGTATCGTGTCCCAGAGCACGTATTTCTGACTTTTTTCGTGCTACACAGAACGAAATGTAAACCAATGCATTTTGAATAGGGTTAAGGTTAGGGTTAGGGTTAGGATTAGGGTTAGGATTAGGGTTAAGGTTAGGGTTAGGGTTACGTCGGAGAAGCACTCTCGTACAAAATGCATTGCTTTACATTTCGTTCTGTGCAGCACGAAAAAGGTGGAGAAACGCTCCCATTCATTTACATTTCGTTCTGTGTAGCACAAAAAAAGTCAGACTATCGTGCTCTGGGACACGATTCAATAGATTAATAACATTCGTGCGCATGAGCACAATATGGCGTGAGACCGGGCTGGCTGGTGGAATAAAAACGACTATACTATACGACTATACTATACTAGCGTACACGTAAACTGTCCTGGAAAAATCCGGAAAAATAGACGGACAGAGTAAGAGAAAGAGGGAAGAATCCGGACGGCGGAAGCTGGAGAAGGCGATGACCCAGAAGACGAGAGGGGCCGCGGCTCCTCCCACTACGGACCCTCATTCCACCGCTGCCAGTCAGCCTGAGAACTGATCCTCGGGCCAATCCCCGACGCACTGGACCGTGCAGTATGAGTTAATACCGGGGGTCTCTGTGAGGAGGAGGGGGGGGAGGCCACATCTGTTTCACAGTTACAGGTAGAAGTGAAACATGGTTTTGAAGGCTCCTTACGTGGGCCTGAAATGATGTGCTGGCCATCACCGGCTCACCACCACCACCATGTTTTCTCTTCTATTTATGCTGTCATGTGTCAGGGGTGAGGAACAGGACCCCAGACAGCGTTCCAGAAGCTTTTCCCTGCTAAGATTGATGACGGTGGGCTGCCTTGAGACCAGCTCACCTTGTGTCTTTCCGTACGGGCACACACTCAGTTTCCCCACTTTCAATCAAGAATGCAATGGGAGATTAAATGACAGAGGTGGTTTCCGTCTGGTCAGTACATGTGATACAACGGGTAGATTCCTGTGCACACCACACAGCCAGCCCAGTCTCCAGCCATATCGTGCTCATGCGCACAAACGTTATTCATCTATTGAATCGTGTCCCAGAGCACGATAGTCTGACTTTTTTCGTGCTACACAGAACGAAATGTAAATGAATGGGAGCGTTTCTCTACCTTTTTCGTGCTGCACAGAACGCAATGTAAAGCAATGCATTTTGAACGGGAGCGTTTCTCTGACGTAAATCTAACCCTAAACCCTAACCCCTAAACCCTAACCCTATTCAAAATGCTTTGGTTTACATTTCATTCTGTGTAGCACGAAAAAAGTCTGAAATACGTGCACTGGGACACGATACATAGATGAATAACGTTTGTGCGCATGAGCACGAAATGGCGTGATACCGGGTTGGGGTAAAGGGCCTGAGAATATGACTTTCTAAGCAATCTGTGGTAGAAATGATAAGCATCTTCACTAAGTGGCTTCAAAATGTCAGCACAGGCCTCAACAATTTAAATGGTGAGCGATGCCAAAGGGATGGATTTTCTTTAGTGAAAAGACATTCTGGTGGCTGCAAAGAAAGATATGGGAGCAGTCAGTAAGTGATTGAGATAAATAGCTAAATAAATTGCTACCTCCTCATTGTATTGCTCTTTGGCTGGTTATAATAATAACATTTCAGTCTCTATTTAACGTATTGCAATCGATATCCATCCCTAATACTATCATACTTCATTGACTATTGCAACCACTCTCAGTTACAAAAGTTATAGTTAAAGCATTCTTGGTTATTAAAGTTTTTAAAGTTGCCATAAACTTTAACTTCACTTTCAAGGCCATCATCGTCAAACTCGTGGGTCTACGGCTTTGTTAAGCTACGCCAGATGGTAGAAACAATGATGACTCAAATAGTCTGCTGGGGCCAAAAGTTTACCAGACGAAATCAAACAAATCTGCTAAAATACGTGATTGCCTAATCAAAAATATGGATAAAATTAGTGGTTTTAAAACTAGGAAACTAGCAGACGGAGGAGAAATGGTACCTGACGGGAATACACACACACATGTTTAGTGTAGGTGCCCACACACACACACACACACTTTAATGCATCGGATGAATACCAACACACACACACACACACACACACACACACACACACACACACACACACACACTTTGTTTTGGACATTAGTATTGAATCAAGGAAAAGACAACTGATGTGATTGTTAAAACAGTCACGTTAATCGTTTTCAGAGGGATCACTTGACATCTGATCATTTATTAGTTGCACATTTTGCATCTCATTGTCGGGCAGATTATCACTCAAAAACCTCAGTTGCTGCTCCTCTGGGAGGGAAAACGATGCCTGCTTGCTATCTCTCGTTCTGCTCCGTGATGAACCAACCTCGTTCCCCCGCAAAATCATTCATGTTGATTAACAAAAACACGACTTCCAGAATGATAATGACGCATCACATCACACTTGGTGGTCTTTGGCAGACGAAATGGTGGGCCTCTGGCTCCCCAGCCAGGACCATGACTACCGTATACATCTGCGATGGTGGTGAAGGAGTATCTACGTGTTAATTTGAGATTAGTTTTTTACCCTCATTGAGTTTTATTATCAATATGTCCATTACACGCAGTTCATTAGCGTAGCCCGCAGGCTTGCTTATGGGGTTGTGGGGAGTGATTATAGATAACGTGTTGAGTGAATGCGGTGAATCATGCATGCAGGTTTAAAATGCTACCGAGACACAGACACACAAAGCTGGGCTGTTTGCACTATACATACAGTATTCATGTCTAGTGAATACACCTTCACTTCAGCAATGAACAGCCAAAGTCTACTACTTTACACTCGATGTTACAATGTGGAGTTGAGAAACATGATCAGTTAGAAAGTCACACAATCGTGCTCTGGGACAAAATTCAATATATTAATAACGTTTGTGCGCATGAGCACGATATGACGCGAGACTGGAGGTTCAGGCTGAATAAAAATGAATTTGCTTTTGTTCCCTTAAGCGTTCCATAAATAGATCTAGGTTGCTAACTGTAAACGGTAAACAGCTAAACTGACCAGGAAACAATCGTCAATACCTGTCTTCACCGTTTGATCGCAGCCCGCACTCAGAGACAATGTTCTGTTGTTATTATAAACCCTAAAATACAAACTTACATTGGGCTTCACAGCTGTTCGGCTGTGCCGTTACAACGACGATAATACGACAATAACGACGGAGGATAAGCCAAAAAACGCACGAGTCTTTACATCCTAAGCGATGAACTAAAGACACATTATAGCTCAGGTGGTTTTCCTGAGAGAAAGTGGAACGCCCTGACTTTGTTTCAAGGAGCCCCCTTGGTAATTGAAAAGACAAAAAACTTCAATGTGTTGAGTCATCTTTTATTTATAGAATAAAAGCCCCCCCCTTTCCCTAATTGAAAGGCAGCTCTTTTACTAACTGCTAGACACCGCGCGAGGTGCCAGCCGCTAAGACTTGCAGCCAAGATTGTATCTTTATGTCCTTCTACACCCATTACCTTTTATGTAGGCAGATGCTGCAGGAACAGAGCACAGTGTAGCGTAACTTAGCCCTACTTGCTGTCACTCTGGCTGCCAGAACTTCCATAACAGAATTGGCGGCTACGGTCACTCCAGGGCTCGGCTAATGAGGACTTTTCCAGCTGGAACGAGGCCATCTTTCGGTGACCGTCCTCTCGGTTTATTCTGAAGGCCATTAATCCGTCAATAACGACGGGCAGCTCAGACCGCTCAGACCGAGTTGACCACTAGCTCGTCCGCGAGATTGCGTGCTGATTTCCTCCGAGAAACGGAATGAAACCTTGCAGAGACTTTCAGCGCGGCATTGATAACAACGCGTTGTATAACCAGCGGAGCCCGCAGGATGTGAGCAGTTAAGATGCTGAAAAGAACCTCCGTAAATACACTGCAGTTAAAAGTGAACTATCGTTTCCAGCGTCTCCACTCTCCGCCTCTATTATGTTACATACTCTCTGCCTCTCAAAGCCACATTAACTATTACAAGTAGGTCAGAACTATTTATTCTTTACTTCAGTGAATGTGTTCTTTACTGAACATATTTCCGTCTATGAATGATCTTTTACTTTTCGAATGGTAAACATTTCTTCAATGCACTTTCATACAAAAATAAAGAATTTTCTTAGTGAAAATGTTCAACGACTGATGACGTGTTCTCTATATTTTATCTTAATGTTCCTTTCACTAAAAGGTATCTTCAATTAAAATTCCAACTGAGAGAAAGGATGCGTGTCTCGACCTAACCCTCCAACCACGGCCTTGATGTCCCAGATCGTTATGTTCCTGCTTTAATGTTCAGATGTACTATGAACTAAAGGAAAAAGAGAAAGCTTTTTCAGATTTACCATTCCATTTATTATTGAAAGCTTGGATTAAATGTTGCATGAGACGGAGACGGAAAAATAGTGTACTTGAAGTACGGTAGTAGTAGTAATTAGTAATAGTTTCAAACAATATACTAATGAGATATCCTATTAGTACGTATCTCAAATGTACCTAATACAGGAAGCATATTAGGATAGTTCACGTCCGACATATGTTAGACCTCACATAAGGCTGTGAGGTCTAACAGCCTTTTTATTTTAACCGTTAATTCCTTTCCATGTCAACAGTGTTGTAAACTGGAGTCCTTCTAATTTGCATGGTGGAAAATCCATGTCCAATTAAAAAATAAAAACACATTCTGCATATTACAATGTGGGATTTCCAGCGAGGTTTATTTTGTCGAGTCTAGTGGCCCTGGCTACTTTAGAGGTCTGTCTTTACGGTGAAATGGTGCAGATTAGTAGACATAAGCACATAAGAAGCATGCCATGTCCAAGCCATGATGTTGGATATTAGCTTAATCTCTCATTTTACATATCCGTGCCATAGTTAGAGAAGCCTAATTCCATGTTCATTGGCATAACACTTTGACAAGGTTTCAAGTCTAGGAAGATGTTGGAAAGGTGATTATGAATCTACTTTGGTTTGAAAATGGTCAGTTTTTATTTTTGTATTTATTGATACTCATTTGCAGTTGACATGAACAGTTTGAACACACATTCTTAAGTATATCATGTTTGTGTGTCTTTAAAGCTTTCCACTAGCACAAATTGTTTTCATCCACAAACATGAAACAACATTTGCGTTTGTTAAATTCGTTATAGCTGTTGTTTGCTTGAATGAGGGCAGATGGTAACGTTACATTGTCATTGTATTAAAGATAGATTACTGTGTTGACATGATATTTGGCCAAACATTCGCTGAGCAGATTTCTGAATTTGAATCAAATTCACAGTATCCCTCTGAGTCGATAATATTCAACAACTGACAGCACAGATTTGCCGTTCTGCGTTTCGACCATGAGTGAAACAATGCTCAATACATTTTTCACCACTTTAAACTGCCTATTTTATCCGTCAAACCATCTCATCTCTTGCACACGTTCCACATTGACACGAGGCCAACATGCCAAAACAATTGAACAGATATTCTTATTCTATTTTAAAATATTGCACAAATGTAGGCTTCATTTTAAATTACAGGAAACATATTGCTATCCATGGATGAACAGAGAATATTCCCTGGCAAATTCTGCAGACAGATGCACTGAACTGAGTTGAACAGCATGAACTCTCAGGCCCAGTGGCATACGTGGAATTGCATGGGGTATATACGGCCTCACCGACACCCAATTGATTAAAAGGCTATGAACCATCTGCCACATCCTGAAGGCTGCACAAAAAGATTGATGATGTTTATCATGTTTCTATCAAAGTCCGATGGTGGTTTAAGAGCCAACACATAACTGGCATCTCGATCGATCGCTATAAGAGACAAGCCAGAGCTGATAAAAGCATGACTGTGTGTGTGTGTGTGTGTGTGTGTGTGCGTGCATTTATGTGCGCATGTGTATGTCTATGTGCATGTGTTTTGTCTATGTGCATGTGTTTGTCTATGTGCACATGTGCCTGTGTGTGTGTGTGTGCATGTGTATGTCTATGTGCATGTGCATGTGTCTGTGTGTGTGCATGTGTTTGTCGATGTGCACGTGTGACTGTGTGTGTGTGTGTGTGCATGTGTTTGTCTATGTGCACATGTGCCTGTGTGTGTGTGTGTGCATGTGTATGTCTATGTGCATGTGCATGTGTCTGTGTGTGTGCATGTGTTTGTCTATGTGCATGTGTGACTGTGTGTGTGTGTGTGTGCATGTGTTTGTCTATGTGCACGTGTGCCTGTGTGTGTGTGTGTGTGTGTGTGTGCATGTGTTTATCTCGTGAGCAGGAATTGTAGCATCTGCTAGCAGGCACTTGGTTTCCGAGCATTGCGATGGTTATGAAGCGACCTCGTCCTACATTGTAGATAAGCATTACGGGATGGGCTGTGTGCAGTAATGCTTTTGGTTTTGTTAATATGAGCTAAATGAAACCCAGTCGATGCCGACTACAGCCGAAGCGAGTCTGCATCTATGCCATTTAAATGGACATCTTAGATAGAAGGGCCGTGATGTCTTTGATACGGATCTCACCGACTCCATTCTCTTCATTACTTTGGACTCTGCTTGGCCGAGATAAGAAAGCGCTTGTTGTCTGTGCAAGGTATCTTATATTAGCTATAAATCACTCTGATCCATGACTATCTAGCCTACTTCATCCAACCATTATCTAAGCACATATACGCATATATATAGAAGAGTATATGTGCTTAGATAATTTAGTGTGTGTGTATATATATATATATAGGCAAGGCATGTTTTTCAATGTCAATCAATAAGAAATATGAGGAACATACAGAAAAAACAGAATTATATAATTCTACATGTTAAATATAGAAATATATTCAATGTTTCTCAATGTCAATCAATAAGAAATATGAGGAACATAAGAAAAAAAGGGAATTATATAATTCTACATGATATACTATCCACTCATGTGTGGAACCAAATTGAAATATTAAATATTAGTTTAACTTCATGTGAGGGTTCGACTCTGGGCAGAAATGAGGAAGGGATAGAGGGAATACGTCCTGTACCTCTAGAGGGGAAAACAACCAGCAGCAGCTAATAATAATATGTATTTTTTTCTTCAGGGCTGTGTGTGTGTGTGTGCAATTATAATAACGTCTGTATTTCTTATCTCTTTCACATTTTGCAGTGAGCTTGCAGTGTTCTGCATAACACATTGGTATTAAACTATTAACAAATTAAAGATTTGGTGAATTAAACTCCATTAAAAATAAATCCTAGAAATGCAGGTTTGACCTAAAAAGTGCCAGAATTTTAAATACATTACCAGAGGTTATCTAAAAATTAATGTTCAATATCTAAGGTTTCAAAGCACCTCATAGAGTTGAATGACATGTGTGTCTTTTGTCTAAGGATAAAATGATGAACTATAGAGCGGGACAACGGGTGGACAATGTTATCAATTCAAATTCCAGGCAATTAAATACAGTGCACAAAGTCTGTGTGTGTCTTAAATCTCAAATTAAGAACGTGAATACTGCACAATTATTTTGCTCCTCAATCTATTTCGTCAGAGTAGAAACAGGCCCATGCCGGCTAAAACACGAGTATGCACACAGAAAAACACAGAAAAGTCACGCAAACACAAAGCAATATATGACAACGCTGTCTTAAAGTTTAGACACTGTGCTACACCATAACAACTCGAGCTTTGCAAACCTAATGATGCAGAGTCTAGCCATTTTTTAAGTCGAACAGCGGAGGCACTGATCCAGATTGGCATGGCTCATTTAATCCAAAGCATCACGCTGGCTTTAAAGCTGGAATATTTTCTCTAAAGTAAGCCGTAGAGCACCCATATCAACAGCCATGAAGGTGACCATGTCCTTGTATCTGAGCTAATTTTACCAGATCGCAACTTTGCTGTTCCATTTAATTTTTGTCCAGTAAAATGTGCCACCTGTGAGGCGGACAAATTAGTTCACGGCCCCTTTTTTACACAACAATATCGTTGACATTGAGTGCCCTCAGAACTTTGTAGGCTATACAAACCACTCCTTCAGTAACAAAATGTCGAATTCAATAAATACATACATCTACATATTTTGGAAGCATTTCATACATCACTGAATAAGCGTGCTATATTTAGCGTTTTTCAAGCGCACAAGACAATTAAATTCTAGCTATGAATATGAGATGGTGTTGATTCATTGTGTGTAGGCCCTGAGCTGCATTAGCTCCGTTTTTTTTTGTGTCTGACAATGTTCAGCTGGTCGGGAATTTGTCAAAATAAGCGTCCAGAAAAGGGAAAAGCCTGTAGCATCAGATTCCAATGGAAATCCATCCCAGTTGGGCTGACTCTGGCAACGATTTCAGCTGACAACAGCAAAGCAGAAGATGACAACTAAAATCTGTAAGCCCTGCTAGGCTTACAAAATGGGCTAAGCGATAGCATCTATTAACATGGTCCTTATTCTCCTTTCTGGTTTTACAAGACGCACAGACGCGGTATACTTGTGGAATAGCGTAACATCACTAAATCCTAATGTATCGCTATGATACAAAGGGATACGAGTGCATTTTGTTATGAAAAGTGACGGCAAAAAGAATCATGGAATTCACATTTGTTCCCCCGAGGGCCCGATGAAAAGTCCCAACGTATAACGTATCTATAATGGGTTGTGAACCGACAGATCTGAAAGAGCAGGCACTTCACAACACTCCTCTTTCATCAGGACGACTCATGTATTATTAATAATTAATCACAGATCACCGTTGCGTCATACAAGAAAGCGCGACGCCTTGAGAAAGAGCGGTTTTGTGTCGGGAGTGTTGCACTTCTTGATGTGTGCCGTGTTACGCACATCGGACTGTAAACTCCAAAGCCAACAGCGCTGTAATTAAACACGCGTGGCCGTGATGTGTCTGACCCTCTGAAGTCAGAGCCCTGTCGCCCCCTCCAGCACAGTATATCAAAAGACGAGGATTATTCTCCGTCCTGCGTCTCATGGTTGAAGCAGCTCTAGCTGTGGACTGCCCATTTCATCATTCTCAAGACCAATGCAGGTGGATTATTTTTGCAAAGTTGCAAAGATTGTAATTTAACTGGTGTGATAATGGCGCCCGTCTTCTGTTTAATTTTGTACAGATCACCACCATTCAGAGGGAAGTAAGTGAGTCATTCATCAATATTATCACCTTCTGCGCCATAAAATAAGGGAATGTGTTCCTCCCTTCCTCCCAGATAGTAACGAGGATGGAGGAGAGATACTGAAGTGCAATTCCAGCCTCTGTTGTTTGCCGGCGCTTGGATTGCTAACAACACGGTTGATCTTCTATCGTTCATTTTGTTTGAGATAAAAGCCTGAAAATGCTGCTCGCACATATGTTGCATAACAGAGATGTTCCTTTGTCTTCCTATCTTAGTCAGCGAATGCAGATAAAAGAGTGCTTTGCTCAGGTGACATGCCAGATGGCTCGGGCTGATGGCTATCATTTGAGATTATTTCCAGCTCTGAGAGAATGTATGTTTCGTAGCCACGCGTCTACGTCTGAAACATGCACAGAAACAGCTGAAAAAAACGTTTTTAATTTTTTAATACAAAATATCCCTAATTTAACTCTGAGTGCCAAAAACAATTTTTTTCGTTTTTAGCTTAGCTTTAAATTACGAAAATAGACACTCTAACACACATTGTGTGTGAATTTGGGAACTCTATGATGAGCAGAACTGAAATAGATGACGATTGAAGTGTCAGAAGAGCAACAGGCTCAAACAGTGCATACTGATTTTGATGAAAACCAGCCACTGTTTAGCTTGGGATTTCTCAGGAACGGAGGCACGTAGAAATAAACGGTTTGTACCCACTGAGAGCTTAAAGTTTCACCTTTCAAACGAGCCATAGTATGTGTCCATAGCTATAATATAGAATACGCTGTGGCTCTACAAAAACAACAATGGTCTAGATTGCTGGCACTCTGGGCCAAAGCTTCGGAAAACAGCACAGCACTCAAAGAGTTAAGGGTGCTCATGCTGTACATCAATATATTACAGCTTTTGCCGGTGCTAACATCCACTGTGGGTCGTTGTTGGTATTAGACTAACTAATGCTGTGCCTGGCAGGTGGTGCAACAATGCTGCACAAACAGAATTATGCCAGAAATAATAAAACAAAGAAAAACAAAGACTTTGATTTTCCAATGTTGTTCTTACGTCCTGAATCAAATAGCTGGGGAACATTTCAGATTACTTCTGAAGCCTTATTACAAGGGCAATTGCTCTCCACGCTAGCTTGAGTAATCTTTTTTGTGCCAAACCCATTGTCCCAGCTCTGCCATTTTGCAATCAAGTGCAATTTTGACATGTGTGATTAATAGGCTAGAATCACACATGCACCACCTCATGCTAAAGCCTCACACTGTGTACGCAAACAAACCAAATGCGTGTGCACACATGCACGTTCTCCGTCTCTCTTTCTCTCTGTTTCTCTCCCTCTTGCTCTGTTACGCTCATGCACAGAGACGCATGCACACGGACATACGTATACACACAAAGTTACTAATAATTAACACGCAATGTAGACCCAAACGTCTTGACAGGAGCATTTGCAACAGCGACCGAAACAACATAATTTCGGATTTCCATCACTGTAATCCTAATTGTATGTTGAAATAGGAAAAGGACTGAACTGTGTGTTTGGAAATCCCTCCAATGCTCGTGACCTCTCCCTACCTCCCTCAGTGCATGTTTGGTGACCGTGAAGGGTGCCTTCCCCCTCCCCCTGGACCCCCTGCTGATTACTATTTTTAACTCAATTAGGTCAATTAGCTAGCATGATTTTCTATCGTAAAATGTGTAGAAATGCTATTTATCCCGATTTTTAGGGGTCAAGCAGTGAAGCTGCGAGATATTTTTGCGTATGATTATAACAATATGAATTATTATTATCACTATCAATCAATCAATCAATTTAGCAGTCTCGCCATCAAAATGGTCTCAGAACACTTCTGGCAAAAGACATCAATACACTAAAAAAGCCATCGAAATGGTCTCATAACATTTCTGGATCATAACATCAACACTCACTACATCCTAGTAGTAATAGACCTAGTAGTAGTAGAAGCAGTAGTAGTAAGTGGTAGATGTTGTAGTATATGTATGTATGTAACAGTATAATGGGAAGTCTTGCGTTTCCAGCTGTGTCAACACTCTTCTCTAGGAATGCACGGTGCAATCTGCTGCGACCACGTTGTCGACCACGTTGTGATCAAGGACATATTCAGAGGGATCGCGTCCCGCCGTCCGGTTGAGGTTGTTCATCTCTGGAAGGTCACCACTTTGGCAAGAGTGAATCATTGCAGAAGCCACACACATAATTCCCCCGCCTCGCTCAGACGATGCCTTTTTCCAATATCTAGTAGTCCACACCTGACAACCGCAATTTAAACAGAATACTTCCAGCGAATTGCACTTCCCCAATTGGCCGAGTCAACCGTCTTCATCTGTCACCTGCCACATCTGTTTACATGTTTTTCCCCCCCTTTTCCAAATACCAAATAAATTAAAGATTGGGTTCCGTTGAACGGAGACATTGATAGAGGCCAACCGTGTGTCTCACTGCGGCTGCAGTGTCTAAGAAAATGTGATATACACTCGCGTGTCTATTTACCGTTTGATGAGTCAAAACTAATTTGATACCCAACTGGTTGTTTGGGAATGTGTCCGTCGTCTGCCCAATTCCACCCAATTTGCATGCAAGGTTGTGGTTGCGTTTTAGTGCTTCCTTCACTGCAACCTTCACCAGTGCAGCTCACCGTTGCTATGGATCTCCATTTGCAGTCTGTCTTTCCATTAGCTTTAAGGCTCCTGCTGTCTTCGCTGCATTGATTAAATATGACTCACTTGCTCTCCAGGTAAGTTGCTTCAAGCAATCCCGGTTCTATTGCACTCAATCTTGCTGCCCTACTTTGCATCTTCATATTCTTATATATTCTCATGTATATTGGTGGTTATGATCTTGCTTTTAGCAGGTCATCATTGTGCTTGTTTTCCTGCAATCATTCCTTTGGAATGATTGTGATAATTCCTAATGTTTTTGTACTACACAATACATGTTCCGATTTGTCTTTTAGCCAAAAGCACATATTTTGGGGTACATATTTGTAGCACAACCACACTAAAATGGAATGACACTGATTTGGAAAAAGCAGGGAATATAGCTGTGAATATAGCTGGTCTGTATTTTTTCGCATCGCATCGCAACGCACTCAAAACGATTCTCAACTGGAAAACACTTCATTCTGAATTCAAATCTCTCCAGACATGATCTTGTCCTGATGTGGTCGAGTGCTTTCAGCTTAACCACGATATAACTAAAAGATAAGTGTAATTGGTAGATTCAAGAATCACATTTTCAACAAACAACTTCAGGATGTAAAACTACTCTTTTCATTCCCAGAATGCAATGCGAAGATGAAGGACAAGGCAAGACGCAGGCTGGAGGCTTTGTCCTTCCAAACGGACCGGACTGCATTCATACAGCATATTTTATACAGCACCCAAAGCACTTTACAATATCGCCTCGCAATCACCCGTTCACACACACATTCACACCCTGACTGCGGTGTCAGCCACGCAGGGTGACAGCCAGCTGGTCAGGAGCAGTCAGGGTGAGGGCGTCTCACTCAGGGACACCTCCACACTCAGCGAGGAGGAACCGGGAATCGAACCAGCAACCTTTCGGTTACCTGCCGACCCGCTCTACCACTGAGCTACTGCCACCCCACAAAAACCAAAGAAAATAATGAAAAGACTGTGGTGACAGTGGCAGTGGATACAGCCCGTGAAGCCTGATCTCCCTGAGGACGTTAGCAGATCTTACTGAGACTATGATTTAAAGAAACGCACAGGACGGCCGCTACACATGTCCTAGTTACAGAGACGATTGCATCTCCGCCACCGGATATGATGGATGAAGTTCATCTTGAAACAAAGGTGAGCCGCCACACACAGCTTCACAGAGAAAGACAGAATTGCAAGCCGCCATTTATTTCCGGTGAGATAGAGCTGGAAACCTTCAGATTAGCCTCGGTGATGTGAAACGACCAGCATTCAGCAGAAGAAGTGTTTGGCTGCCTTGGGTTTATACAGCAATGCTGGGCTTTCGCTAGAGGTAAGATGTCTACAAGACGGATGGTTACAAAGTGTAGAATGTATTAATGTATTGTAATACTAAAGCGGAATTGGACGTTGGAGGATTAGTAGGCTATTATATTATTTGACAAGAATATCAAAGATCCTAATATTCAACAAAAACCTTTTAGATTTAGCTCGTGACCGCATAGATCCACTGTAGCTTGCGGTAGCTTGAATGCAGTGACCTTTTCATGCAGAATTCAGTCACGCAGCAGATACTGCTAAGGCAGTATAGTAATGGAAATGGATAAACTGCAATTGGACACAATCAATAAAAACCATTTCCTAATGTGTACATAATGGCAGCGATGCAAAGCCGACTGCGTGACACATTCATGCATATTTATGTTCAGGGCTTGGCTTTTACATTGATCACATCAAGCTGCTAAAATGTGCCAGCCAATTTCCTTTAATTGCCATAATAATAGTTATGCATATCATAGATGCGTTTGCCGGGGCTGAAAATGTTCCGCGAAGATTTGCAGTCTCATCACCGGGCTAACCTTTAAATACTCTTTAGGGATACTTAAAGAGTCCAAAAATAATGTATTTTCTCCTCCAGTCACAGTAGAGCCGCGTGAAAACAGTGCAAGAGCCAACCCCCGTTCAATCACAATCTAGAGCACGGAGACAGTTGCGGTAATGGGTATCGTCCTGGAGACGGTGGAAAGTTGGGATGCGGCCTCAAACTTTGTTCTGTCCTAAGTGGCAGCTGTCAGGTAACGGCAGCAATATCGTATGTCAACATGGTGGTTCTATACTTCACGTCAATCTATACGTCGATTATCATTAGCCGCGTACCCACCAGGATTTTTTAGTCCCGGTACTTTTTTTTTTTGCTCCGCCCACGCGTTCGCTCCCAGTCGTCTCGAACGCACCACAGGGAAGTCCGAGACGCGCATCAACAGAGCGGTAGAAAGAGTTCCGAGGGGTGGATCCTCTCTCCAAACCACACCCACAAAGGTTGCTATCGGGAAAAGTACCCCTGGTGGGTACACGCCTATTGATGCAACTCTATAAACCAAGTTTAAACGTTGTGTAGAACAGCAAACTATCGCAAATTGCATCTTCTCGGTTGAGTTTTCTTTTGGGCATTGTTTTGAGCAAGCCACAACTAATAATGGCAGTTTTCTCTGCCATGTTCCCCTATTAAGGGTGGTCTTTTTCTTACAAAGAAGGGTCCGAGAACTGGCATGAGGCTAGAGAGAATTAGCAATGATTTGTGTGGTCACAGGAGGCCGGTACTTTGTGTTGACAGATGGTCGGAGACATCTAATTTCAGAAATGAGCTATATCTGAAGTGGAACGGACACGCATCGTAGCCGGAGAGCATTGAAGTGCAGCTTTCTGCTGACAAACATCAACATAGTGCTAGCACTTAGGTGAATAGGCTTCTGGGATGAACCTGCTGTTCCCTGTTTCTATACCACACCGCAACAAGTCGTGAGGAAACGGCAGTAACTTGTAATGCCTTTGGGTTCCCCTTAAATGTCACGCCTTTGTTCTCTCTCAATGCTTTCGACCTTAAAGTTCTCGTTGCAGATGGACTCGTATTTTGAAAGCGGTGTCTCCTGTGGTATATGAAAGAAGTGCCAGCGCAGCATAAATGTGCAAGTCCTCCAAGGGTATTCTGGTCATTTCTGCAAAGGATGCCCTACTTATCTTACAGCAGAGATCGACCTTCTTAGGATGTTGAGGAAGTGCACATGCAAAGCAAATAGCGACAAGTACTTTTCCCGTTTAATTTAAATTTGTTCAACCTAATGCCGCACACTGTTATTGTAGAAAAAGGTGTCCAGGTATCGTAAAGTTGTTTGTGTCCTGCTGTCTTATCTGGCTCGGTTTTCTTGGAAATACAAGAAAATAACAAGAATAAAAAGGATATCATAATTGACATAGTCCATCGTCTCTGAGATGTATACGTGTGATTTAACGTGGGTGGAGGGTGAAACAAATTGGAGTAAATAGTTGTGAAGGACTTAAAAGAAGAAAAAGTAGGACACGCAATCAGCGGAGCGTGAATTTGCTGGCCGATGGTGACAGGGAGGTGTTGCCACTGATGAGTATTAATGACATCAGAAAAGTGCAGTCAAACACACGCGGGGACGGCCGCAAGAACTCACTGGCGTTGATGAACGCGACCGGCCCGCACTGGTGGGAGGGGTTCTGGTTGAACAGCACCACAAGCACACAGGTTTCTGGATATTAAACATTAATGAGGAGCCCGGTGATTTATGACAAACACGGAGAGGCTGTAACCCAACTGCTGCAAGATGGATGTCCGCAGAACGCTCACCAGGGAGAGTGATGCAACCCTCCTGGGCTGGGGAAGAGGGTGACACCTGAACTTGAGAGGATAACCCAGGGGACTGGCAGATATTAAGTTAAGTTAGATCATTGCATCATCGTTCTGAAGATTAATGAGTCATGTGAACTTTTTATTACCCGGGGCATGACAGACTTGAGAGATTATTTTCAGTGTTCGGTGCAATAAACGTGTTCTATTTCACCAGCGTTCTTTATTCAGCGGAGTCGTACAGAAACGTGTAAATGTATTGATATAGTTTTGCTTGGTTTGGCGCTACGGTCGGGCGTTTCATGTTAATGAGCCTTGTTCTGTGAAGTCGCATCCTTTGCTGCGATAACGGCCTAATGGTCCACACATTAAAGGGTTTTATATTTGAAGATGTTTTATATTTCATATTCCTTCCCCCATAATCCCACTTGAACTAAATAAATCAGAATGTATAAAAACGTAATGTTTGCAGGCAGCTGTGTAGCCCGGACGTTATTCGCTGTGGTTAAGCGACGTGGTCACGGCTCGCTATGTAGTGATATGCTATATTGAGCGTGCCCTTGTTTCACCTACAGCCTGCCACACCACAGCGAGGCACACACAGCCTCAACAGGGGTGCCATGCTGACAACAATCGCTGTGTCTTTTTTACCACGGTTCACATTAAAGCCATTGACCCAGATGCCAATCAGTGTGACATGGTTAGCCCACTGGGCGCCCGTGCTGGAGGATTCCCCCTCACCTTTCCATTATCACCTGCGCGTATGTATACACATAGTTTGCTTGTCTGCTGCACACACACACACATGCGCAATTCGCTATGAAACAAGACGGTTTTTAATTGAATGCATCGCAATGAATGATTCACTAGTCACAATTGATTACCGGCGTGCATTCCAGACAGACGGTAATTCATGTCAAATGGGGAATACGGCGAGTGTGTGAAGCACTGAACAGTCCTATTACGCAACCGCGTTGCATTATTCAGCCGCGTGTTAGCAATGCTGCCTCAGACCGACAGTCCTTGGAACTGGCCCTCAGTGTGTTTATATGTTCTGTGTGTTCTACCGCTGGCTTTTATTATTTCAGGTGTCCCAGTTTCACCCCCCCCCCCTCTCAACCCAGGGGACATTTCTGTTAGGTTAATCCCCCCATTGCCCCATTGCAGCGGGTACCGGGGTGTACACCTGGAATCACACCCAAGGGTGCGCCCCCACAGTGACTGACCACTGCGACAGTTGGATGCAGGAGGACACAATTCATTGATCTCCCGGGGATCGATTAAGGTGTGTGTGTGTGTGTTTGTTTTCGTCGTCTTGGATTCGTGTAGAAACAGACGTAAACATTCTTTAGAATGCAGTTTGGTTTAGCCAACGTGTCAAATTGTGTTCTTGCACTCTGCCGTTGGATGTTAAACATCTTTTAATGCGATCAATGATGTGTTAGATTCGCATTTAACCTATTTTTTTGATGAATGAATGAATGAAATGAAATGAAGTATAGTGCAGGAAAATGGGCATGAGGCATACCTTTGTCTAGGTCTGAGTAACTACACAGAGAGAGAGCACCACACACTGACGTACAATACAATCGCAGACCTTTTCCGAGTGGGGGGGACATCTCACCATGAATACAGTAGAAAGTAGTACACAAATAACACGAGTGCAATTAGGTTAGCTCTGATGTGATCCGGCCTTATTACACCACATCTCAGTGGCGCTAGCGTTTTTTTCCAGCGGTGTTATTGCATCCGTTGACGCGGTTTTAATGGAAATGACAGCTGGTCTGAACTGAGCTGATTCAACCATCAGCAGCCCTCTAACGCAGTCAAGTGGGAATAACACAGCGCGTTACAGAGGGCTGGGCTGAGCGCAGACATGTCATAAGGCTCGCTCTGCGGAGCTTCCCCCGATCAATAACCTTCAAGGACAATATCGAAGACGCACGAAAATGATGCGTCCGTGTGCAGATCAGAACACATGAATACAAAAGTCGATTCAAAATAGAAGTGCATAACATGAATGGACTTATAATATGAAAACAAGTGATGATTTAGCCTCTATTAAAAAAAAACACTTGAGTGACGCACGCATGCATGCACACACACACACACACACACACAAACACTTTAATGCATCGGATGAATACCAACACACACGCATGCACACACACACACACACACACACCACTTTAATGGATCGGAAAAATACCAACACACACACACACACACACACTTTAATGCATCGAATGAATACCAACACACACACGCGCACACACACACACACACACACCACTTTAATGAATCGGAAAAATACCAACACACACACACACACACACACACACACACACACACACACACACACACACACACACACACACACACACACACACA
>OMLJ01114034.1:0-16582 GCA_900302595.1 Gadiculus argenteus
CCTGGTTGTTGTCGTTGATGTTCCGATCGAGTTGATTTTTCGGTGTATTCTCGATTTTCCGCGATCCGGTTAAACGCAGCGATCGTCGGTCATCGCTTAACCACGCCCTGTCTTCCGTGAGGGCTGTGTCGGAACGAAGGTGTCATCGTAAAAAAAAAAAATACTACTACTGTAATGCTGTCTGTTTTTAAATGTCTTGTTTTTCTCTGTACACGTTTTTTTTGCACTTAAAGTGGCAGTGAGACAGATGGATATATACTGTATATATATAGATATATATATTGAAAAATCTCAAACTGTTATGAAACAATCGCAGGACATTTAACGCAAGTGTTGAAACACCTCGTGCCACCGACCCTACTGTATACTGGAAGCAGTGCAAAGAAACCCGCCCCTCCATCGACTGGTTCACACATCTAGCGCTCGCGGCTCTACGGGCTGAAGCCCCGCCCATCTGTGCCATCGTCTCCCACTGTAAAGCACACGTTGTCCTGTGCTCTCCGGTAGCTTGTAGACGGGCATTTCTCTGTGTGTTTGTACAGTAAATACCCTTGATACGAACGCTTTGACACCATCGTGGATTTCTACACCTTCTTTGTGGACCCTGGTGGACCTCCGGTCAGGTGTGAGTGTAGTAGAGGGGGGGTTGAACATAGAAGAGGGGGCCTTCATATCTGGGGCTATAGCGTTGTGTCATGTTAGCGTTATGTCCCTATTGGTGTACGGTCTGTGTCACCCTCAGTGTTTATTCAGGGGGTACACCCTCAGGGGGTACACCCTCAGGGGGCATTGCTGTTCGTTGGGGGCACTGTGTGAGCGACGTAAGGGCCCCTGATTATTTTCTTCTGATTGACGATAAGGAATTTCGCAATCTATTTATGATGTCACAAGGCGGCTTGTGGTCAGCCCGATGTGTGTGTGTGATGTGTGTTAGATCAACTTCTCCGTGCCCAGTGCTCCGTACAAACTGGTAGACGGAATCCTTCCGTCAAAAAGGTGTCTGGGTGGACACGCCCACTTGTGACATCACAAATGGAATCGATTTGTGCTCAATCGACCAACTTCACAGCTGTTGGTAATCGTAGGGGCACTACAAAGTGGACAGCTCTCCTGTTGGGCGGAGTCAACGGGAGAGAGGAGGTCGAGGGGAGGTCGAGGGGAGGGAATGGCGTGATATGCATGTTTTAACTAGGTACAGTTCAAGTAAATGGTACAGCTAGAGACAGACCTAATCATGGAGGAATTTGAAATGACTAGGTCCATTGTGTCCAATGGACGTATAGATGCAAAGTGGATATAGATATGTTGAAGATGAACGAAGTAATCTCTTTTTAAATAGTAATGGTCCACACGGTTGTGATGTTAACCAGCAAGTCAAACACAAAGCAACATCTTACTCCTAACTTCTACCTTTGCCTTCGTCTTTTCGGTTCAGAGTTACGTTCTCTGTCCAATGCCAATGTTTACAGCCGGATTTCCTTACTGTGTACCTTCTTTTCGTAATTTGTTTTGACAGTTTTTTGTTAATTATCGAGTTTGAGATGATCGAGGAGATGAGTTGATAGAACCTTTACACTAGTGTCCTATGCTGCCCTCTGCTGACTGGAAGTGGAATTGAAGCATAGCGATTCCAGTTGTGAATGCTGGTAGGTTGTTAATTCTTGTAAGTCGTTCTATACTTTACGTCCTATTAACATAACCGTTTCACTGGCCTTTCACAATCACATTTCAGTGATTACTAAATAAATAAATAAATAAATGTCAATAGTTTTTTTTCTTTTCTTTATATCTAACTATTAATTTAAAATAGAAGTGCAAACATTTGTCGATGTCTTTTCTAAAATCATTTATTTTTCAAATGTGCATGAAAGATTCAATCAAATTCAATTGTCCAGTATTTTACTATATATTTTCCTCTTCAGAATTCTTGGTAAACTAGCAACTGTATACTTTCAACTATTGCCACGCTGTCCTTTTACTTTTATGAGCAATAATTGTATTTAAAAAAGAATACGGTTCTCTGTGTAGTAACAGAGTTCTTCACATTGAACAAAATGGAGGAGAGGAGAATCTAAAGGTTATTTCAATTAAAAAATATTCTGGAAATGTTTTTTTCTTTTTTTTATCTGTCCAGACAGTTCCATATTGTGATTATCGATTTATTCGTCTATCATTTAAAATAAATGCATTTATTGTTTGATAAAAAATTAGACATTTTTTAAGGAGAAAATAAATGTGTCTCCATGGTAACAAAAATACAAATAAACATTTATTGCTTCTTTCTTCTTTTGCAGTGCAGAAAACAAGTATTATTCATATGTTTTGAATTTGTTGGCTGACAAAATACCCAAAATACAAAATAAATGTAAATGTACTGTCCTCCTTTTTACCCAACATAGAATCCATATCAAAGTTATTGTAGTATAGTGAAAATGTCCGAAATAAGATGCAACTATTCAATACTAGAGCTAAAACATTTTGAGTGTGAGATGTCTATATTCTTAGTCCCCAAACACCCAGTCAACATAGTTGTTACATATCCCCTGGTTCAAGAGTAACCAAGGGAACGTAGCTTTGTGTAGGTTCCCATGGTGATCCACTATTAGTGGTGAAGCAGGTTTCAAAGCAGAGCATCTGTGTATGTGGGGGGGAAGTTTATTTTCGGGGCTTCTGTGGTTTGCTGTGTTACTCAGCTGCAAAGTGAGAATTCACATTGTTTTTCACCATTCAGATTGCTAATCACCTGGCAGAAACCACCTCAGTGTAATCATATAGTGTAGAGACATTACTCACATTCATCCCAGGAAATAACTAAACCATATACCCTTTCTGTTACAATAGACTCTTTTCACAGAGGTGGCACTCATAACACTAGTAATGGTTCTACACTTTATGTGCCATGGCAAGGTAAGTAGACTAAAACTAGTAGAGTCGCACATTGACCACAGACAGTGTGCACTGCTACAATTAGCAGACACCTGTGTGTCCCGTGATAGCTTCTGTGAAAGGGGTCTATTGCTCTGCTCTAGTAAAAATATTACAGTACGCCAATACAAATCTACTAAAGTGTGCATTATGCACAAAAACATGATGAATGTAAATTAACATTGTGTATATTCATTATATAAAAATACATATGAATCTATGCTTGATTCCTGCCACAGCATCTTAAGGATGCCCTTGGCCTTCTGGTTGGTAAACGACTGTCTTTCTTCTGAGTCGATGCACTTGGATTATACGTCTTTTGCACAATGTTTTGTATGCACATTGTTTTATGCCGGTTAGCATATATTTATATGAAAATAGGCAGAAATGCGACTGAAGGAAGAGGATGTGGTGACTAATTTGTGAACGCTGCTTTGCATGCATGCCTGTTTGCAGCTTGTTTTCACATGGTGCATTTAATTTTTTTAGAACAGCATAGCTCATTATTATATATGTATATATATTATACGATATATTAAACCCCTGGCTACGACCTGCAAGGCCATGGTTCAACTAGAAAACCTTGGAAAAACCTTCTTATAGGTCTAACAACCTTTTTTTCGGTCTGAAAACCATGCTTGGAATTCACAACCTTTCTTTGGTCTGAAAACATCAGAGGTCTGAAAACCTCTTAGGTCCGAACACCTCTCTTAAGTCTAAAAACCTTAGGTCTGAAAACCTTTCTTGGCTCTAAAAACCGTTCTTAGGTCTAAACACCTATTAGGTCTGAACACCTTTCTTAAGTCTGAACAGCTATTAGGTCTGAACACCTTTCTTAAGTCTGAACACCTATTAGGTCTGAACACCTGTCTAAAAAACCTCAAACCTCAGCAGGTGTCTTTTTTCAGTCATCAATTTCCATGGCAATCAGGAGAGAGAGGGAGAGAGGGATCGATTCTTCTTTTTCAGAATAGATAGTAGGTTATATGAGCAGACTACCTGACGTGGTTTATCTTCTTCTTTCACTTCTTGTATTTTTTTGTCAGCTGGCAGGCAGTCTGACTTTAGTTACACAGATACATAGAAATGTACACATACAAACAGACATGTGTTACATTGAGAAAGCAGACAAAGAGGAAGCTGATTTAATATCACTTATCAAAGAGAGGGAAGAGAGAGAGAGAGACCGACCACAGTTGTAGTGCACCTTTTTACATTCCTGCCAATAGTGGATGGGTATTTAAAACCACAGTAGTGGTCGGTGCAGAAACACAAACCTCAACAGTCTGGTTCAACTGCTGCTCCGTCTGGCAGATGACAGAAGCTGATAAAAGAGAAGATTGTTGACTTGACTCTAGTCATCATGCGTGTTGTTGTAGTAGTAGTAGTAGTAGTAGTAGTAGTAGTAGTAGTAGTAGTAGTAGTAGTAGATAACTTTATTGTCCCCTTGGGGCATGGGTTTGCAGCACAGTCGTGTCATTTCTTTATCATTCACACATCTTTGTATTTGTAACAATTTAATCTCTTATATATTGCATGTCAACAATGGATGTCCTCAGTGGATGATGTACATGATATACCGGTCACAATGAACTGAAAGCTTTAGTCTATAGTCACTCATAATGTAAATCATATGACACTGGTTCAAGTAATTTTGTCTTTATACAAATTTGTATGCCCAAGAATAACGATTGTACAGAATCTCTCTCTCTCTCTCTCTCTCTCTCTCTCTCTCTCTCTCTCTCATAGTTCATCACACATTTGTTCATTTACAAATGATTTATCTCTTTTACTTGAAAAACAATGGATGTCCTCATCGAATGATGATAAGATACACAACTCACAAGAAACTGAGCTATACCTGTACCTCAGTCATAGCGTTTCATGACATGACTCATATTCAACTTGGGCGCAGGTGTCATTGTGCTGCTGGAAGCAGGCTGAAGTATTGTTGTCTTCATCTGGAAGTGTCGCTCAGTGGCCTGATTTTGAGATAAACAAACAGACGACAGGATGTGGTGTGTTGGTTTTGGCGGCTTACGTGGATATTCTTAATCTCGATTGTTACAATTCAAGGAGTCTATGCTTACAGAGACAAAAGGCCCCACTTAGTTGTTTATTAGGCTGTAAATAAATGTAAATTATCTCCAAACTAAGCCGTTTACCTTTAAGTACTGAAGAGAGTGCACTGTGGTGAAATAGGATCAGGGATGATGGAATAATTAGGGTATCAGTAATTATTCATCTTTAAGCGCCTTAACTGATTGATTAGAGGGGGGATGGGGGGGACTTAGATTTGTATGAGGCTATAATATTTTGAACACCTTCTGATCATATTTTTTGTTTTAATTTGACTGTATTTCTTTGTAAATTGCTATTGTGCCTGGGTGTGACAAAAAAGTGCTGTATAAATGTCTATTTATATGTCTATATGTCTACAGTATAAATGACATATGAAGTATTTACTCTGAGCTATAACTCGCTGAGGCTTACAGATACACACAAGCGCACGCCTATCAATTGTTGTCCACAAGGTGTTTTCAGTTCACTTGAACATCCTGTACGACAGAGAAGAAAACACTCCTTTGTTCTATAAATTGGCCGCGCCCCCTCCTTCCTCTGAGCTTCCGAGTGATAGGCCGAACCGGAGACTGAACAGGCTTCATAGCTGGCTGTTGACAGTATAAAGTAGGCCTACCTCATCAGCGTTTACCAGATGAATATCTACACTGACAAGAACAGAACGAGATAGAGGGAAAGATGCCCTTGTGGGTCACCTGGATTCTGCTCCCACTCATAGTACAAGCTCAGAGTGGGGATGTGGATGGTAAGAATTGTTTTTGTTTTCTTACATTATCTATATCTATAGATAGGGTTAGTTACAGGAGGCTATTACATTTCAAGATTTTAAAGAAAATTACTCAGTCCTATGAAAGTTATTATCTAATATTAGTGGTGTGCATCTGTCCTTGATTGGGATGGACAGCTGTCCCACCTTCCTCAGTGGCATCTAAATGTAAACCCTTTTCTATGGGTAGCAGGCCTCAGTCAATCAAAATGTTTACCTTCGTACTTGGGTAAACCGGTCACAAGGGAGAAGACATCCTCTTATGCACTCTTCTGCTTGATGAGAATACCAATGAGATTGCTTGAAAAAACTTTTTTTTCAACCAATCAGATCGCTCAAATTTAATATATTTTTTATATATTTATTTTGAGAGATGTAATTGGTCGAAAAAATAGAAAAAAATTGAGCAATCTCTGATAAAAAAATATATATATTTTGAGGGATCTCATTGGTCGATTGCGCAAAATATATATATTTTTTTGACCAATTCAGATCAGATTCAGATGGTCATTTTAAATTGATTCAGGGGCCCATGTTACCAATTCGTAACGGTGAACCGTTACCCCACCTAATATACATGTTTGTGTATTTATTAATGCATATATGTTTCAATATGTATTAATACATATAGCAGATATATTTATTGAATGAAAATTTCACTTTATTAGGTTTTTTTAAATGTATATGATTTCCCCCAGCCTGCCTATGGTCCCGATCCCGAAGTTGCTAGAAATGACGTTAGGTGTAGAATGAGCAGTAGTGCAAACGCGCCGATTTGGGATCTTTCCCCTTATTTCCTTATTATTTTGTAATAAGGGGAAAGGTTATCTACCCTTTCTCTGCTTTGCCCACCCAGAGAATTTTGCCGGCCAATGAGAGAATGAGCTACGACTGTGTGAGCGCCACATGCGTGTGTGTGTGTGTGTGTGTGTGTGTGTGTGTGTGTGTACTGTGGCACCCTGCCTTGGCCCTTGCGACGCCTCGTCCCGATCAGCACACCATTTCGTAGGGGAAAAGCCAAAAAAGCATGTTTATTCCCAACGTAACATAACTTACAAATCAACTTAACGAAAACCACAGACGAACAGAAAACCCGGAGGAATCGCCGGCCCCTCCGGTGGCGAGTCCCCTCGCAGGGAGAGCCTCGACTGAGCCTTCTAGCTGGCTCTTTAAGTCCACTCTCCACCTGGCCCTCAGGTGTTCTGCATTCTCCTGATTAGCAATCGGCTGGGTTACCACCGTACACACACTGTTGTACGCAAGTGTTGTACTTCACTCCTTTATTATTTTGATAATCGTTCTGCTGTTGGTGTCATGGCGAATAACACGCTACGGCTACACCATAACGCAGGAAAGCTTGAATTTGGTGAAAAGACTATAATGCGTCGGGTTCTCTGACGTTTCTGGTATTTCCACAACGAGACTCAATGTAGTGGTGTGGGGTTATCTCGGCCATGGTTGAGAAGGAATTGGGGGGAAAGGAACTTTGGCTTTGACTCCCTGAAGTCCAGACTGAACCGCGACATGCAGAGGCACCGTCGCCGCGCGCCCGCGACATGGAGGAGGCCGCCGAGGCATGAGGCTACTGAGGGGCCGCCGCCGCCACGGTGGAGCCCGCGACATGGAGGAGGCTGCCGAGGCAGGCGGCAGTGGAGCCTGCTGCCGGTATAACTGTAGGCTACTTCAGGTTGTGTGGAAGTGGAAGAACCAGAGACGTCGGAGAACCTGACACAGTCGTTTGAGATTCATTATATCTTCCGGAGGCGCACACATCTTTTGGCCGTGATAATATACAGTATATAGATATCTATGTATGATATATTATTTACATATAGAGCTCCAGGAGTGTTGCAAAACACGGCCAAACGCTGTGTGCGCCTCGCCATTGCGATACATCGACTGTAAAAACTAGCCAATGGTACCGTGGCCGCAGGCTGCTCAGGACCACACCCCCACCCTCCACCTGGACCCGCCTCTAAAAACGGCGCGTTTGTGCAAAGCTCATTGTGGAACTGGCTCATAGTGGCTGTAACTCTGCATCTAGGCTGAATTTCTTGAATGTCTTCAAATACTGAATTAAGGGCCCACTAACACCTATATATAAGCATCCATAAAATAGCATGCCATGGGACCTTAAATATAAGTCCTACTCTTTTTTTTGGCAAAGTTTCATTAGTTGTACTTTAAATAAAAGTTGGCTGACATTTAAACCCCAATCTAAAACAATTGAAAATGTACCAAAGATATTTCTTTCCTCTCTGGCAGAAACGCAAAAAGAAGATATTAAACTATTCTGCATGTCCCACATCAGTTTTCACATGGGCAACACTTTAACATGCAACCTGGTGGACAGAAAGCTATATGTTGAAGATGATGAAGATGAAGAGGACAGCATAGAGAGCATCACTGTTTGGTAAGTATGTATTTTAATATTGTTTTAAAGATATATTATGCAACATTTTCGCTTTCAAATATCTAAAAAATGACCAGGTCTATGTTATATATTTTAGGGTTAGAGTTGTGTACTTCCAGTATCCAAATGGTTTACAATTATTTTCAAACCCAGAGAAATCCATTGTTTTATTCAAGGTAACGGTTCAATTTTTGGTCGAGCGTCAATGGCTTCAAATGGGATTTACCTCTTTACTTCTGAGGAAATATGCTAACACTGTATTCCAGTAGAAACCTTATTTATCTATACATTTCAATAATATCTTAATACAAGGTTCTAATTTAAGTGAATCATGCCAGCCAGCCACCAAGCTAATGCCGTTTTTTCCCATATATTCACTCAATACCTGACCAATTTCCAAAATTGTTGCCTTCTTTAGACCCATAGACCCAAAATGATAAATAATAGGGTCCAGGTTGTAAAATACCAAAGTCTTCTATTAAGGTTTAGTCATTCATTTATTGACCCCACAGCGACCTGGTAACTCCAGACTGTCAGAAGCAGATGGGGAACAACATCACAATAAAGTACCCGCATGAATACAATTACACCTTCGAGCTGAGGAGTGGCGTTGTCTTCAGCAGAGTGGTGGACCTGCGTCACATAGGTGAATGTTATGCCTGACGTGATTTAGTGAATGAAGAGCAGAGACATGTCCTTCATTGTTTGATCTATCTTGCGTTAAATCTAAAGTCGGCATGTTATGCTAGTGTAGTGTAGGCCTACAATGTATAGAAAAGCATTATAGGCCTACTGTAAACGTTCTTTGCATTGTGTTTCTAGTCTTTAGAGACTTTATTTACAGGTATTTGCATTACGGTTTTTGAAGACTCGTCCGCAAAGATATGGTTGTCAGAACTTGTGGTAAAAAACAACCAATGTGTGAACTCTAAAAATGAGCCTTAATCTAATCTGGTTTTAAACAGATCTGTGGCTTCTGTGTTTTAGATTAGATTGGGGATGTATTCATATTGTGAGATTTACAGCAATAATCTCGCTCACTGAGCTTGTATTGTGTTTGAGGTTTGGCAAAAAATCCTTTGCTAATCCACGGAAATCCCATTGCTAGGTGCTGATAAAGTAAGTGTTTTTTTTTCTTTTTCAGTCAAACCAAAAAGTCCTTCTGTGAGGAGCGCTGTTTTTCAGCCTCAGAGCAACCAGGCTGTGATCACCATTAAGACTCCTTATCACAGAGATTACCTCACAGCCAGTAATCAAATCTTTCAATTCCACCTTTGGAGTGCAGCGGGCAGAGAATTGGTAAAGTGTGATTTTGATTTTCATGTGATTTTGGCTGTTGTTGAAATGATAATAGTATGTTTCAGAGTCTTATTCCAGTTGCTCCACGTTGTGCATTGACACGCAGACGGAGAACGTGACGGGGATAGAGTCCCTGTTCATCGCAGCGGAGCACCTGACTGAAGGAACCACGTATCACGTCAAGGTCCGGGCCCTCCCATGGGACGCGTTTAGAGGCACTTGGAGTGACTGGAGCAACACCGTCAAATTTTACACCAACTCTAGTAAGAGCAACTGTGCACTGTGGTAACATTTGTCTGCCATTTGCGTAGTACAATTTCAAGTTTCTTGCCCTCCAAATCACAGCTACAACAGAGAGAGAAGAGGGGAGAGGAGAGGGGAGAGGAGAGGGGAGTGCCGATCTGCATCTGATGATCACTGTGGGGATTATTTCTGGGATTTCGGCCATCGCCATCTTCTGTTCGATTTGTGTTACGAGAAAAAAGTAAGGACGTTAATCTCTTTTTCCGTTGTCCAAGAATAGTTTACTCATCAGCAGATGACTAAAGAATGTTTAATTAATATTTACTCTGATTGTTCAGCATCCACCAGAGAATACGCACGTACACCAGGTACACGCACGTACCCAGAATCCCAACAACTCTGTTGCCGATTTACAAGCAGGTCAAAGTAGGTTATAGTTGATCTTCTCCCATGCTATGCAGAACACTACAGAACACACTACTATTCTAATGTTGTAGTGAGTGAACCTGACCGCCAAAACCACATGGCTTTGACTCCACAACAGCTGGGCTTCGCCATGACCTTTGAACCTGAACAGTTCAGTCACATGAACGTTCAGCCGATGAAGAAGACGGAGGAGAGACCCGGCGAATCGCGGGCCGAGTCCCCCGAGCCCACGGCCCAGCGGGAGGACAGCGGCTTCGGTGTGGACCAGGAGCTCTCCACGTCGGGGATGCTTTGGAGGTCCGCCAGCGACACCAGCGGCTTCACCGGGGAGTCGACGTCCACCGTCCTCAGCGAGAGCTCTGAGGAGGAAACCTACTCCCGGCCCAACAACAGAAGCCCCTCCCCTTCGACGGTGCTACGTGCCGCTGAAGGAGGGCGGGACCTTCCGGAGTCTTCTGGTGGCAGCCGGAGAGACCCCAGCCCTGAGGTGACCAGAGCCACGCAGCCCAGCGGGGACGCCGTCTATGTCACCATGTCCAGCTTCTATCATAACAATGAGCAGAGAAATTAATCAGACAGTCACTGAGGCCCTGTCCACGCAAATTATTTTTGTGTAAAAACGCAGAAGTCGACCGTCCAGACGGATCTGGCATTTTCGGTTCCTGCAAATGCACTTTTTTGAAACCAGGTCCCAGGGTGCGATTTCGTGTTAGGATTCGTGAGGACGCCAGATACGCAAACGATGACGTCAACGCACTCCCACCAGTGGGCAACGATAGATTACCGTCAAATTAGTTTTAGTTTGATTTGATTTGTATTATTTTTGTAGCTTTAAATACAGCCCCTTGGTAAATTTAATCACAAACTGTGCATTAAAAAGTATCTTCTGCTCAAGGTTTAACAACTGCCGTTAAACCGTACAAAACATACAGCTGTCAACTGTATGTTTGTATACAGCACGCAGGCTTGATGCGCGTTCTCCGCCTCGTCTTCTGCTTTTTTTTGGTGGACAAACAGCGCCACATATGTACTGTGAATATGTACTACAGCGTTTCTACGAGTAGATGCATTTTTGCAATTTGTCCATCATTACGGAGAAATTCCTGATCGTTTTCATCCATGTGGACAGGGCCTATGTAGCCTATTGGTAGCCTAACTATTGGTGCAATTACTCCCATTTCCACGCTGACACCCCCTGACCATGACATAAAGCATTGACATCAAAGGTGTGTGTGTGTGTGTGTGTGTGTGTGTGTGTGTGTGTGTGTGTGATCGTGTGTGTGTGTGTGTGTTTGTGTGGGTGTGTGTGTGTGTGCGGATGTGTGTGTGTGTGTGTGTGTGTGTGTGTGAGAGAGAGTGTGTGTGAGAGACATTTTGTTTTTATCAGTTTATTTTGAAAGATATTTTTTAAATGAGTCAGTGATTTGATACAATTTTAAGCACTTCAATCGACAACGTGGTAAACACCGACAAGCAGTCACTAGAGAATACGGAGGCAATGCCAAAATGTATTGTCAAATGTGAGTCATCATCACGTCTTGTCGGGCTGGTTCATCCTGAGGCTAGAAGGTTTTAAGTATTAAGTAGTGACTTAATGGTAAATAATATGTCTGAGAATGTATTTCTTTGTACTCCACTGTTCATGGGTCATAAACCCCAGAGAGATGTTGCTCAGAATGCTGCTGCCTGCAATCAATACATTGTGTTTTTATCAGTTTAAAAATACAATGTATTTAATGTTTTTAAAGTAAGTACTGTACATATCTATACTATACCTATTATATTCTATTGATAGGGTATTGCTGCTTTTACAAGGTACATCTGTAGATATTACGATATGTACAGCTTCAGATTATTTTACTGATATATTTGTATTCTTTTACAATAAACCATCAAATACATTTCAGAATCAACATTTTATTGAGAAAATTAGTGGTATAATAATTACAATAATTAATCACATTTATATACTATTCAAAACACCCAAAGTGCTTTACTTTAGTGTGTGTGTGTGGGTGGGTGTGGTGTGCGTTCCAGTGGATAGGGTGACAATTATAACATACTGAGGTTTACAAAATTACGGCACATAATACAAATAAAAAAAACTCTAAAAACAAAGATGACTCAACCAGATTAAAAATAACAGTATTTTACAAACACCTACACTCGCTAACTAACGTCAATGAAGACATGCATACTTTGGGTAGCACAGGTTACCCATGTAGCTTGCACTACCCATATATATTAAATATATATAAAAAGGCAAAATTAGCTTTCAGTTGTACCCTTCTGAACAGGAAATCTTCCTGGTGATGTCATCTTCCTGGTGATGTCATCTTCCTGGTGATGTCATCTTCCCGGTGATGTCATCTCCCGCTGTGCTCTCATCTCCAGTAGTCAGATGTTGTCTTCAGCAGTGATGTCATCCTTAGCTGTGATACAATTTTCAGCTGTGATGTCACCTTCAGCAGCGGGTGTCATTTGAAGGCATCGATTTTAAAAACTATAGTCATAGTTTCCATGCGTTCTTCATCATCAGGATAAAGTAGACGTCGCTGTCGATGGAGGCGCTGACTCCGCAGTAGTAATTGAGGAACTCCTCTTTGGTGACCTGCTCATAAACAGAGAGAGAGAGTGGTTGAAGTACAATATCGGTCTATAGCAGTGGGAAGTAGGGGTGCTAACATCCCCTGGGGAATGAAGAGGAACTTTGTTCATTTTATATATAAAAGAAAAATTTATATTACATTTATTTATATATATTTCTACATTGTTATTTCGAAATAATCTAGTTTATAGATGCATAATAATGCTACGTCCTATTATGCATCTAGCTATGCATCATTATGCTACTAGCTAGCTAAGTCTATGCTTCTTGGAAGCCCATGGAATAAAGTTTGTTAAAGTTGATGATGTGTTGCTAAAGATTAATTTTAGCATTGAAAATGTAATATTTGACTAATTAAGTAATTTGTAACCAATCACATGTTTTATATCTGCTTATTGTTGATATTAACAAGACAAGGTCAATCACAATGCTGTTAGTGTACGGTTTAAGAGCATGTTCAAACCTTAACTGCAAAAACCCTTTACAGTTAAAAAAAAAAGTAAATTTCTGAGATTTATGAACCTTTACATTTCTCGGAATTTAGAACCAGAATGTTTACACAGAAATAATAGAAGAATTTGTGAATACAACAATTGAACACCCAACGCGATATCACGCCATATTGTGCTCATGCGCACGAACGTTATTCATCTATGAATCATGTCCCAGAGCACGGTTTTCAGACTTTTTTCGTGCTACACAGAACGAAATGTAAACCAATGCATTTTGAATATGATTAGCGTTTAGGGTTACGGTTAGGGTTAGGGTTTAGGGTTAGGGTTAGAGTTACGCCAGAGAAACGCTCCCGTTCAAAATGTATTGGTTTACATTTCATTCTGTGCAGCACGAAAAAGGTGGAGAAACGCTCCCATTCATTTACATTTCATTCTGTGTAGCACGAAAAAAGTCACGAAGATAACGTTTGTGAGCATGAGCACGATATGGCGTGATACTGGGCTGGAATACCACATCACCAGCATGTATTCTATACTTTATATACTTATATCACAAGACAAATCCACATTTGTCACCTTTCCATCCTTGTCATTAGGAGAGTCAAAGCTGTCCAAGAATTTGCGAAATATCTGGTCTTCGGTCCATTCCCCGTTCTGGTACTTGGGGTGGTGTTTGGTGTTGTAGACGCCCCTGAGGTCATCAATCGTGATCACGCCGTCGCCCGTCTTATCCAGCTTCCGAAACGCTTCCATAATCACCCCCTTCCTTGCGTTGGACATGGGCGGCTGTGTGTCAAAAGGGGGGTTATGGGACATTAATTAATGTCCTTACCCTGAGGGTTAAGGTCAGGTAAGGGGACATTACTTTAACCATGTCCTTACCCTGAGGGTTAAGGCCAGGTTAGGGGGTTAGGGCAAGGGGACATTAATTCTACCATGTCATTCCCCTGAGGTAATGGTCAGGTTAAGGGGTTAAGGGACATTAATTCCCCCATGTCACTACCCTGAGGGTTAAGGCCAGCCAGGTCAGGTTAGGTTAGAGGGGATGGGAATATTCATTCTATCATTACCCTGAGGGTGATCAGGAACTCGTCAAAGTCGATCAAGCCGCTGCCGTCCCGGTCAAACAGCTGGAAAAGGCTCAAGGCCTCCGCCTTCTCCATGAGGACTCCATAGTCGCTCAGGCCCTTCATGAACTCCTTGGCGTCCAGACTGCGGCTGTTGTTGTCGTCCATGATCCGGAAGGTTCTGATCAATAGCAGATGATGGGTCAAAGCGTGTAGGACTCATTCATAGGAGGACAACTTCCCAGACTACTAGGGCCATTTTCTTTGTGACAAAGAGCAGGTCAGGGACAGGAGATACTGCAGCAATCTGTGTATGTGGAAAAGACAATAGGATGCTAGCATTCTCTCTAAAAAATTGTGTTGGAAATGTTCTGGCTAAATACGGGATCTGTTCCATTGCCTCACACCACCAATAACAAAGAATTGCCTTATACAAACACAAACTGTTACAAACACAAACTGTTTTGTTAAATCTTGTGTGTGTCTCACTATGTTTCATTCACCAGAAGCCGCCATCTTGGTTCCAAAGTTGTAAGCCGCGTACCGACCAGGCGTACTTTTCCCGCTAGGAGGTTTTGTGGGTGTGGTTTGGAGAAAGGGTCTGCCCAGGATCCGCCCCTCAGGGACTCTTACAGCAGCTCAGAAAGTCCCCCAGGAGAGATAGTACTTTTCTGAGCCACTCGTAGCTCGTCGATGTTCCGTTGATAAGCCTCTCGGACTTCCCTGTGGTGCGTACGCGACGACAAGGGGAGCTAATGCGTGGGCATAGCAACAACAAAAAAAGCCTGGGACTGAAAAAGTCCTGGTGGGTACGCGGCTATAGGGTGAACTGAAGGGCGGAAATCAGCATTCAGTCAAAAGCACCAAATTAGTGAGTGGTGTACTTTGAGGGCAAAGGGTTAACCAAAGTCAAATTCCTTGTTTGTTTACACAAACTTGGCCAATAAATCTGAAATTACACACCACCCCAGGCTGGGGTTAATGGCCTGTAATGCCCTTTGAGACCAACCCTGATTAAGTCCTATACAAATAAAATTGACACGACTAAATGCTGACAACGCCCATAGATCTATCCATTTCTGTAACCATGAAAGCAAACATCAGCAGTAAGCAGGACCCTCTAAACACATCACATGGAGGAGGAGATGACCTCACCTGCCCAGGCCTTTGATGCCGGAGGACCCTCGGGAGAGGCACTGCAGTCGCAGTCGCTCCAAGGGGTCGGAGCACGCGGAGAGCTGCCTCTTGGATTGGACGGCCATCTCGCGGTCGTGCCTCGACGTGCCCGCCATCCCTAAAGCACATCGCTTCAACGTTAATAACAGGAGGGATTCAGCATTTACAGAGCTTTTTTATAGTTTTTCAACACACCAAAAGTGCTTTGACTGTGGGACATGATATCAATACATTATCCAACACAAATGAATATACCCAGGTTGACATGAGATAGAACTTGAAATTGAAATTGATTGAAATCAATCAATCAATCAAAATATGATATCTTGATTGTTTTTTCTTGAATTGTGTAGCCTACTCTGGTGTAAGACCTGATAAATGTCCTCGCTGATGACACAGGGCATCAGCGAGGACATACATGGGTGTATCTCATGGGGAATATCATTTGAAGAGAAGCTTAAGCTTGAAGGTTATTAACTGCTTAGGAACATAATTTGACAGCAAATTATTTAGCAAACATTGGACCAATGTGGGTCACCGCATTTAAGGGTGTTACTTGCAGTCTTTTGAAACTGGAGTATGTTAATTATAGGCTAACATAGGTTTTAAATAGGCTATAATACCATATTATATGGACTATCGTTTTCATATAATAGCCTACCATTTTTTATAACCTTTTTATAATAAAAGAGAGAGAGAGAGAGAGAGAGAGAGAGAGAGAGAGAGAGAGAGAGAGAGACAGGATAGAGCAAGAGAGAGAGAGCAAGAGAGAGAGAGAGAGAAGGATAGAGCAAGAGAGAGAGCGAGAGCGAGAGCGAGAGCGAGAGAGAGAGCGAGAGCGAGAGAGAAGGATAGAGCAAGAGCGAGAGAGAGAGAGAGAGCAGAGAGAGAGAGAGAGAGAGAGAGCAAGAGCGAGAGAGAAGGATAGAGTAAGAGAGAGAGAGAGCGAGAGCGAGAGAGAGAGCGAGAGAGAGACAGACCAAGCTGTCTGGGGTCGAGGTCAACAGGAGACGCAAGGCGCGGTGTTTGTTCTCGTCATCACAGAGTGTCTGTGGAGTATCTCTCTCCAGGCACGGACGCCATTACCGACACCGCCCTGACAGCTCCGTCTTCATTAAGTCA